>CM075997.1:8402246-8457742 GCA_038087875.1 Malacoraja senta
GAGCAAAAGGACAAAAGTCATGTGCAAAAGGACAAAAATCTTCTGCAAAAGGACAAAGGTCAAGTGCAAAAGGACAAAATTCAAGTGCAAAGGGACAAAGGTCAAGTGCAAAAGGACAAGTCAAGTGCAAAATGACTAAGGTTAAATGCAAAGTGGCAAAGGTCTAGTGCAAAAGAACAAAGGTCAATGCTAAAGGACAAAAGTCATGTGCAAAAGGACAAAGGAAAAATGTAAAATGACAGAAGTCAAAGGCAAAGGGAAATTGCCATCCAGAGGGCAACCCTAGCTATTCAAGTTGCTTTCAGGGTTATGAAGGTATGGAGAGAGATCCGGAACAAACAGAAGGCAGCAACGTTAATACAAGCAGCATATAGAATGCACAGAGTATACCGTCAATATAAAGCTATGAGATTGGCAGCTATAATAGTACAAACCCACTATAGGGCACACCTTCAAATGGAAAGTGATCGCAAAACTTACATGAAGGACGCAGCAGCGTTGTGCTGCTTCAGGCTGTCTACCGAGGAATGCTTGTCCAAGAGAGACATTATAATAGTGTGAGAAAAACAGAGGTTTGTATTCAGGCCTTCCAGCGCGGGATTAAAGCCAGATAATTCGTAGAGAAACTCAAGGCGGCACGCCATATTGTCATTCATAAGGATGTGCATTACAAGAAAGCATTTCATGATGCAAAACGCGGCTGTATTCACTCTACAAGCTGCATACCGTGTTATCGATCAAGGGTACGCTACAGAGCTCTGCGTCAAGCAGTCATTTCGATCCAGAGATGGCACAAAGCATGCAAAATAGGGCATTCCAGTTTGTGCAATATCAGTCAATGAGGGATGCAACTATTACCATTCAGGCTGCCTACAAGAGTATGGTGGTTAGGCAGTGGGTTAAGCAAAAGAGAGCTACTGTTACAGTTCAGTCAGTACTCCGTATGAGTTGGTATATGAAAGACTTAAGAACACAAATAGAGGAACAACAGAAAAGGCTGAAACGATACAAAAGGCTTAAAAGATATAGGAAAGACTTCCTCAAACTGAAATATACAGCAATTGTAGTGCAGTCTCACTACCTTGCTTATGAAGCAAGAAAACTAAACATAACACAAATCAAAGCCAGTGTTGTATTGGAAAGACAATATAGATCCTGCTTCTAGACGAAGAACCAGAAAGGTGACTTAAGAAGACAAATACATGAACAACAGAAAAGGCTTAAACGATTCAAAGAAAGGTTAAATAAATGTGTGACAATGAGTAGGAAGCTACTAATAGAAAAGTCTAAAGAAGAGAGGCTTGTCGGTCAAGACAAAAGTATGCAGGACCGATTGCAATTAGGACACTTCAGTATAGTCCAGCATGGAGCCTCCTTCACTGAGCAATGGACACATGGTTATGCATTACAGAACAAGAGCAGATAAATAAGCAGAGAATGGAAATTGAACAGCAGAGGAAGCTGCTAGAAAACAACAACTTGCACATACAAAAAGGAAAACAAATCAAATACATCAACCAGAAAATGATATCTCATAAAGCAAGGGGTAATATATTTGGTTTAAGTAATAATACCAATGTGCAACAGTGTATTATCAATGATATGTAGGTAAAGAGCATATATCGTGCAGGTTAAAAGGGGGAGGAGTGCGGTTTATGTAAGATAAATGGTGTTACCTGCCTCCCAGTTTAATGGGGAGGAGTGTTAGGTATGCAATAGAAATGGTGTTACCTGCCTCCAAGTTAAAGGGGGAGGAGTGTTAGGTATGTGCTAATTAGCTTATGTAATTAGTATATGTGATGTCTTTTGATGTCGTGATGTTCGTATTGGTGGAAATGTGTCAGACTCGATAACAATCAGCAAGGGAGCACCTCAAGTCTGCGTGCTCAGCCCCCTGCTGTACTTACTCTCTACTCATGACTGCGTTGCCGGTCATAGTGCGAACTCGATCATCAAGTTCGCTGACGCCACCACTGTTGTGGGACGTATCACTGATGGAGATGAGTCAGAGTACAGAAGAGAGATCGAGCAACTGTCCATATGGTGCCAGTACAATAACCTGGCCCTCAACACCAGCAAAACCAAGGAACTGATTGTAGACTTTGGAAGGAGTAGGATGGGGACCCACAGTCCCGTTTATATCAATGGGTCGATGGTTGAAAGGGTCAAGAACTTTAAATTCCTGGGCGTGCACATCTCTGAAGAGTTTTCCTGGTCCGAGAACACTGATGCTACTATTAAGAAAGCACATCAGCGCGTCTACTTCCTGAGAAGATTACGGAGAGTCAGTTTGTCAAGGAGGACTCTCTCTAACTTTTACAGGTGCACAGTAGAGAGCATGCTGACCGGTTGCATCGTGGCTTGGTTCGGAAACTTGAGCGCCCTGGAGAGGAAAATACTACAAAGTGTAGTAAACACTGCCCAGTCCATCATCGGCTCTGACCTCCCTTCCATCGAGGGGATCTATCGCAGTCGCTGCGTCAAAAAGGTTGGAAGTATCATCAAGGACCCACACCATCCTGGCCACACACTCATCTCCCTGCTGCCTTCAGGTAGAAGTTACAGGAGCCTGAAGACTGCAACGACCAGGTTCAGGAATAGCTACTTCCCCACAGCCATCAGGCAATTAAACGTGACTCGGACAAAACTATGAACATTAATAGCCCATTATCTGTTATTTGCACTATATCAGTTTATTTATTAATGTGTGTATACATTTACATAATGATATATGGACACACTGATCTGTTTTGTAGTCAATGCCTTCTATGTTCTGTTGTGCTGAAGCAAAGCAAGAATTTCATTGTACTATCAGGAACACATGCCAATAAACTCACTTGGACTTGAACTTGAAGTACGCGTGTGCACGGGGAGGCTTAAAGTGGCGTCCTGGAATAAAGAAGCTTGTTAGATTACACCCGTGTCCGAGCCTTATTAAAGTCTGTTCCAAGCATCCAAATACACAACAAATGCCTTGTATAATTTTAACATTACATCCCAACTTCTATACTCAATGCTCTGATTTATAAAGGCCAGCACACCAAAAGCTTTGTTTACCACCCTATCTACATGAGATTCCACCTTCAGGGAACTATGCACAGTTATTCCTAGATCCATCTGTTCTACTGCATTCCTCAATTCGCTACCATTTACCATGTACGTCCTATTTTGATTTGTCCTACCAAGATGTAGCACCTCACACTTATCAGCATTAAACTCCATGTGCCATCTTTCAGCTCACTCTTCCAAATGGCCGAAATCTCTCTGTAGACTTTGAAAATCTACTTCATTATCCACAACACCACCCATCTTAGTGTAATCTGTATACTTATTAATCCAATTTACCACACCATCATCCAGATGATTGATGAAAATAACAAACAACAGTGGACGCAACACAGATCCATGAGGCACCCCAATAGTCACCGGCCGCAAACTTGACAAACAGTCATCCACCATTACTCTCTGGTATCTCCCATTCAGCCACTGTTGAATCCATTTTGCTACTCCACTATTACTACCCAACAATTGAACCTTCTTAACCAACCTTCCACGTGGAACCTTGTCAAAGGCCTTAATGAGGTCAATATAGACAACATCCACTGCTTTACCCTCATCAATTTCCCTAGTAACCTCTTCAAAAGATTCAAGAAGTTTAATCAAACATGACCTTCCAGGCACAAATGCATGTTGACTGTTCCTAATCAGACCCTGGTTATCCAGATCATTATATAGATTATCTCTAAGTATCTTTTCCATTAACTTGCCCAGCACTGACGTCAAACTAACAGGTCTATAATTGCTAGGTTTACTCTTAGAACCCTTTTTTTTAAATGGAACAACATGCGCAGTACGCCAATCCTCCGGCACCATTCCCGTTTCTAATGACATTTGAAATATTTCTGTCATAGCCCCTGCTACTTCTACACTAACTTCCCTCAATGTCCTAAGGAATATCCTGTCGGGACCTGTAGACCTATCCACTTTTAAATTTGTCAAAAGTGTCAGTACTTCCTCTTCTTTGATCCTCATAGTTTCCAATGCTACCCTACTTGTTTCCCTTACCTCACATCATTCAATATCATTCTCCTTGATGAATACCGAAGAAAATAAATTGTTCAATATCTCCCCCATCTCTTTTGGCTCTGCATATAGCTGTCCACCCTGACTCTATTGGACCAATTTTATCCCTCGTTATCCTTTTGCTATTAATATAGCTGTTGAAACCCTTTGGAATTACTTTCACCTTACTTGCCAAAGCAACCTCATATCTTCTTTTAGCTTTTCTAATTTCTTTCTTAAGGTTCTTTTTACATTATTTATACTCCTCAAGCACCTCATTTACTCCATGCTGCCTATATTTATTGTAGATCTCTCTCTTTTTCCGAACCAAGTGTCCAATTTCCCTTGAAAACCTGGGTTCTTTCCAATTATTACGCTTTCCTTTCAACCGAATAGGGACATAAAGATTCTGTACTCTTAAAAGTTCACTTTTAATATCCTCAATTTCTTTACTACATCCTTCCCATACAACAGTCATTGAAAGTAGGCATGCAGGTGCAGCAGGCAGTGAAGAAAGCGAATGGTATGTTAGCATTCATAGGAAAATGATCTGAGTATACGAGCAGGGAGGTTCTACTGCAGTTGTACAGGGTCTTGGTGAGACCACACCTGGAGTATTGCGTACAGTTTTGGTCTCCTAATGTGAGGAAGGACATTCTTGCCATAGAGGGAGTACAGAGAAGGTTCACCAGACTGATTCCTGGGATGTCAGGATTTCATATGAAGAAAGACTGGATAGACTCGGCTTGTACTCGCTTGAATTTAGAAGATTGAGGTGGGATCTTATAGAAACTTAGAAAATTCTTCAGGGGTTGGACAGGCTAGATGCAGGAACATTGTTCCCGATGTTGGGGAAGTCCAGAACAAGGGGTCACAGTTTAAGGATAAACGGGAAATCTTTTAGGACTGAGATGAGAAAAAAAATATTACACAGAGGGTGGTGAATCTCTGGAATTCTCTGCCACAGAATGTAGTTGAGGCCAGTTCATTGGCTATATTTAAGAGGGAGTTAGATGTGGCCCTTGTGGCTACAGGGATCAGGGGGTATGGAGAGAAAGCAAGTACAGGATACTGTCTGTTCGATACTGTATATTTCCGTTTCCCTCCTTTCTTAAAAAGTGGAGTTACATTGGATGATCCAGAGTCGAGAGCACATTTGAAAATGATTACCTATGCATCCACGCTTCATCTGCCATCAGTCCCAACATTTTACCGAACACCGTTTTCTGACTAACGTTGATTACCTTCCGTTCCTCCCCCCCACTACATCCTCGTTCCCGTAGTATTTCCTGGAGATTGTTTGTGACTTTCTCAATCAAGACAGAACCAAAGTACTCGTTTAACTGTTCTGCCATTTCCTTGTTTCCCATTATAAATTAACCTGCTTCTGACTGTAAGGAATCCACTTTTGTGTTCACAAATCTTGTCCTTTTACCATACCTATAGACACGTTCAGTCTATTTTTATATTTCCCGCAAGCTTTATTTCATGCTCATTAAACCAATCTTAATTAATCGCTTTGAACTCTTCAGCGGGGTTCTAAATTTTTCCCTCTTCCTCTGGTTTGCCGCTTCTTCTGGCCAACTTATATGCCTCTTCCTTGGCTTTAGCACTATCCTTGACTTCACTCGTCAACCACGCTTGCGATGGTTTCCCAGTTCTATTTTTTCGCCAGACAGAGATGAAGAAATTTATGGACCTCATGTTGTGGTTACTAATACTCAAATTAATCCAGTCGAAGCGGATAATTCTTCAAGAAGATTAAACCTTTATTTGCAAATAAAATCTGGAGCCTCTCACTTCACCAGTCCACTTGAATGTTCAACGTTTAAACCAAAGGATCGCCTCTTTTTATGGCATGTTCAACTCTGCATATCCAATCATTTGCAGACATTCCCCTATCATCCGCCAATCACTTGCACCCACCTATCTCGTCCTTCCCAGTACTTCTCCACTTTGCAACAGTTATAAGTCACATCATTCCGCGTTGATAGCCTCGCCTGCCTCGTGGCTTTTTTCAGAGTCATGGTGGTCATATAACTGTCACAACAGATTGATGCTAATTTTTCTTTGCTAGGTTTGAAATATTGACTTAGGCCTCTATATTAATGTTGTTTCTAGGGGGAGAACTCTCAGCCACAGACAGGGCCCCTCTTTTTTTCTCAACTATCTCATTAATGTTGCAAGAGAGTGAACTGAAAGCGTTCAAAACATAACTTTTTTATAATTCTTTTTTACAATTTTTACTTTACTATTATTTTTTGTTTTTAATAGCCCCACAGAAACAGAGCACAAAGACCTTCACACACAGGGCACAGCTGGCTTATATCACATTCTACATAGTTTGCAAAGTATTAAAATACAAAAAATAAAATTAAATATCTAAAGTATATCTTAAGTATATATCTTAACTATTACAAACACTAAATATAAAATAATTGGAATTATAAAAGAATGTTATATCTTTGCAGAGTCTAAAATATTGTGAGTGTATTACTAGCACACAGGGGTCATATACCTGTCATTCTGATTAACAATAATTGCCCCTTGCTAGGCTCGCATTCAGCTTCATGTTGGCTTTTGGCCTCCCCATTAATGTTAGGGTCCCTTTATTGTTCTCTCACTAATGGTGAGAGTTATCTCACTAATGGCGTTGCACAGAGGAAATGGAATGTTATAGTTCCGATGCTGTAGACACCAACCACTGTTATCTCTGAACATAGTTACTTTCTCAGATACACACACACACACACACACACACACACACACACACACACACACACACACACACACGCACGCACACACGCACACACACACACACACATACACACACACACACACACACACACACACACACACACACACACACACACAACCACACACACACACAATTGATACAATAAAGTATAAAATATAAAATATTGTATATTTAGTCTCACAGAAAAAGAAAACCACAAGTTGCACATATCGGCATCAAATTAAACTAAAACTAGCCCCAATTTCACGGTCCTTAAATTTGTAATGTTCAGCCTTATAGTGTTCTTTCTCTGGAATTCTGGGTGACTGGGCAAAAAACCACTCCCTCTATACTGCGGTGGGGAAAAAGTCCTAGCTCCCCTCACAGTCTATGGTTCAATATTTCTCTGGTGTGTTTTAAATATCATCGTAGTATTCTATCCTCGGGGTCTGCTTCTTAGGGGGATCAGATTTACCTTTATCCTGGCGCAACGAAGCTGCTTGGCAGTGGTTCTTACTAGAAAAATCTCAATACAGGATAAGACACAACATAGCACAGCAATAGCCACCATCAGCCATGCTGCCCAACCGCCTAACATATTTTCTAGCCAACTAAACATGTCATCTCCAAAACCCGCATTCTGCTTGATTTCTTCTCTCAGATTTCTCAACTTATCCATTACTTTAGTGAAGGAGCCCTCCGTACTGGTATTGTCATATATGATGGTGCAGCATTGTTCCCCAAACAAGACGAATACACCCCCTTATTCTGACCTCATTTACACCAGTGTCAGAGTCACTAGTGTCCCCAAAAAACTCACTTACTATTTGTCTAAAGCTCTGTTCTTCCCTCACTTCTTTGTCTTCGTGTTCACTTACCTCAGGGTTACTAACGGGCCGTACCTGTGGGACAGCCCTTGTGCAATGCGCCAGCTCATAGTGCCAATGGCAGGGCATCGATCCAATTCAACATCGTAGTTACACAAATCTTATTTAGCTTAGCCTTCAACGTCCCATTAATTATCTTCACCACGCCGTGTGACAGTGGATGTACACACTCCCAAACACATACCTCACATTGTGACAAAATGTCGTCCACGGAAGCCTGTAAATAGGTGATCCAAACCCATCCTTTCATATATTTCTTATTAGGTCCCCCTTTTACAACGGTCTAACCCAAGCAATTCTGAAATAAGAATGTTCAGCAATGGCGTGGGTGCACCAACAATCCTTCAGTAGTCCAATGGCCCTCCAAATTCTGCTTAGCATATGTGTATATATTTATATAATGGTATGTGGACACAGTGATCTGTTCTGTATTCATGCCTACTATATTCCGTTGTGCTGAAGCAAATCAAGACTTTCATTGTCCAATCTGGGGCACATGACAATAAACTATGTTGAATCTTGAATCTCTTGAATCTTGAATTTGTCTCCACATTGTTTGCTCTGCTTAAATTGCATTACCTTGCATTTGAATTATGTTCTCCTCTTTGGGTCCCAGATCCATGCTTACCTGAGGTGGAATAACAGCAGATCGGCATCCAGATGCTGTTTTGGCTGCTTCGTCTGCAGCGTGATTTCCCTTCATGGCCATGTCGTTTTCCTTCTTATGTACCTGGCATTTAACGACAGCTAGTGTCCTACGTTTCATTTTTGCCTTTATCAGGTCTATACTTTACTAATAACGTTGCATGCGGTCTATGTTGCTTTTCTTAAAGCCTCTCTGTTTCCATACTGTCCCAAACAAATGACAGACCAGACCCGGCGTGCATATGCTGAGTCTGTATCACCATCAACTTTCTCACCTTCCCTCATGTCACATGCTGCTATTAAGGCTTTAATTTCTGCCAACTGAGCTGAGCAAGGTTGCGAGCAAGATTCCAATTTAATTACCTTAAACTCTGATTGGTCCTGTTGCACGACTACAAACACTACATGATTGCCCTTATGATCCCAATAACAATAAACATCCACAAACAAGACCTTTTAGTCCTTCATTTTCACCACTCAATGGATCTGACTGTAAAACATTTCTCAGGCTTGTGTGTCCTGCCTCCTTTATTATTTTCCTTAATGGCATCGCACTTTCAACATGCTTTGCAATCTAGACTGAAATCTATCCTGCCATTCCCAAGAACGTCATTATCTGTCCTATTGTCTGAGGTTTGGGTGCTTTAATTATTGCCTCAATTTGATCCGGCGCTCTACCTTTTACTCTTTTGGATATTACTCGTCCTAAATATTCTTCCTGCAACTTACAAAACTGCACCTTTTTCATGGATACTTTATGACCTCCTATGTCAGCTTTTTCAAGAGAATTAAAGTGTCTCGCTCACATTGCTGCTCACTTGTGGAGCAAACCAACAAATCATCCACATTTTGTATTAACGTACTTTCTAAGGGTATGCATTCCAAATCAGCCTCTAATATCTGATTGAAAACATGGGGCAATTATTTAAATCCCCGCGACATCCTACGCTAGGTATATTTAGCAACTCTTCTTAATGTCCCTATCATATTCACCACTTTCTTCAAATGATTATTATTCCCTGATTTCCATACCTGTTCACAGCCCCAGCACACCTTATCGATTACCTGTCTCTTACTAGCCTTCCTCGACGTACTCCTTGAGATCCCTCTCTCGCTTGGGGACCCCAGTCCTATCTGCGCTTATATCCAAATTTATTTCGCTCCTGATAGGGCATTTGACGAAGCGCTCCCCCAAACACATTTATTATCGACATGGGATTCTCCGGCCTCCGTTTGGCTCTGGCACAGAACTAACTGTATGTCGGTGCATCACTTATTTCAGTCTTTTCAACCAGGTCTGTTGTTACTGACAACATTTTATTTCCTTTTTCACGCTCTTTCTTTTTGAGCTCTTCAAGTTGCATTTGCATCACTTTTTCCTGCACCTCTCCCTGTCGGTCTGCAAGTCTTTCACTATCTTTGGTATATTTCTCGACCGCGTGGACCAAATGATCCCTGAACTGTGGGTGGGACGTTGATGCCAATCCCACACCTCCTCCTGTCTAGACTTGACTTGAGGAGGCATGGCATCCACAACAGCAGTCCGGAACATAGCGTTCATTAACTGGTTGCCTTCTATTTTTGTTCAGTTTCGAGTCTCCACCTTTTCAGTTGGTTCTCCAGAAAAGCTGCTGGATTATTTGCCTACCCCATTGAATCTCCCCTTAATGCCTTGGAGTCCACCTTAATTAGGTAACAGTGTCTGAGGGTCTGCCATACCCTCTGTCTGACTGTGTCAAACGGCGTACCTTTGATCATTACGTTATTCACCGCATTTTCATACGAGCCATCTTCAGGAATTCTGTCAGTTTAGTGGTTCCAATCACTTTTACCAACAGTGCCTTCAAATTTCCGATAGCCAATAATCGTCCCGCGTTCTCCTCCTCAAAAGCCCTAATTCAGTTTCCGGCCCCATCAGGAATATTGGGCAAAGTATGTTTTAGACTTTCCATGTCCTGGGTCCCCCAAGGAATATACTGTGTCTGTCTTGCTCTTTTTAAAAGCCGTGGCATCATTTCATCCCTCTGTTCCTGTTGCTCATCCTCTACCGCTATGTCTTGCCATTCCAATTCATTTTAACGTGCCTTCCATCCCATTATAAACTCCATTTCTTGCTTCTCAGATATCCTAGCCTCCTTTGCGATTCTTTCACCTTCCTTTTAAATTATCTACTGACTCCTCCTGTCTTATTACCCTCACACCTCTCCTGTCGTTTGCTGTTTCTGTTGCCTCCTCACTGCCGCGCTCCGCTTCCTCTATAAAACGCTTAAGTACATCTATCTCCTTTTCTCTCATCTTTTCCCGCATTTCCAACTTATCTGTGGGCCTATAATTCTTAATTAACACTTACATCCTGTCACACATATTCATATACAAAATGCCTTCTTGGGCCACTTCATCACTAGGTTTTTCGTTCTTTTCCCCATTTCTCAGAGTGCTAAATAATATCCTCTTAAGATACAAGGAACTTTTTATTTGTAATTCAACTGCAGATACCTTACTCATTGTATTATCTTGTGTAGTGCACTTTATCAAACAGTCCAGTCGTTGTCCTTACTCTTATTCTGTCCCTTTTCTGTAGTTCATCATACTATCCTATACACTGTCTCTTTGTGAGCATTTCAGCAAAGAAGAAGATCAACCCACCACGAAGGACCTCAGTGTCACCGTGAAATCTCAACTGGCTTGCCAAATGATATTGTTGCATCTTAAAAATGGCAAAATTAAACTAAACCATGCAAGCTTTCACTTTTTCCGTCAACCAGGAGTGGTCAAAGATATTATAATCCAGAAACATCCACTGGTTCCCGAAAATACTACTTTAAATCATGACTATCCCATTGTCAGCTAGTTCTCTTTTCCGGGCCCCTCTGACTGATTCACCTTTTCCATCCTGAATGCTTGTCTAAACAAACCATACAAGCTGGTCGCTTTCCAGCAATTACATTATTTCCAATTATTCCAATCCATCCCCCATTATTCACAATTTCAAATTCCTAGTATAAATACATACTAGTAACAATTTTCCAAATTAACGCTTTTATTATATATATAAACTTATGCAATCTCGTGCGACATGGCCAGTGAGGATTTCGTCTCCATGATAACTCAATTCAAAAGATAAGAAATAGAAAGGAAACTAAAAACTTCAGCAAGACAAAGCAACCTTCCTTTTTCATCTTTCCTTTTTAAAGTTGAGAGGAAATAAAGAATTAACCATTCACTAACGAACGAATTTACATTTACAACGAACAAAGTAGAGGATGGTTGTGTATAGCTTCACCCCCCTGCATTACAGTTTCTTAAAGGGACATACACACCACCCCATAAAACACGTGGCTTTGCAACAAGGAAAGATTTATCACATAAACGAGTTTCAACATTCATCTCAACTGGTTTCCCAAACAAATAACAGTCGTTCCATTCTCGCTTCAAAGAAATCATGCAAATTTCTACACATACTGACGAACAGTCACGATCCAAAGCACACATTTATGCATTCTCATTTCTTTTTCAGACTATTTCAGCTTCCAAGACTTCGAAAGCATTTTTTGTTATAAGAGTTAAAGTGGAATGGTCCGATTCCCTGTCAGCCATGATCCTGGACGCTGTGATTGGATATTGATCACGATCGTGATTAGTCAGACCCCCCGTCACTCAAAGTCCAGCCAAACTCCCACGGAGATCGTGATTAGTCAAGACGCCTCTTCATTCAAAGCCTAGCCAAAGCACACACCCATCAATCTCGACAGACCAAGCGCCCATATTTCTGCCTTTTTAACAGTTCTACATTCCATGTTCCTGTACCTTTTCTTTGTGTCCCTGCTTGCCAAGTTTCATATCCCAAACGTTAGGTTAGTTTATAGTTGAATCTTCTATAGTCTTAACTACCAAGTGCTTGTTTTCTGAGCTCTTCTTTCAGCGCTTTCTTTGTCTGCCATTGTCCTTAATATTTAGCAATTTTTTCTACCTGATTAGCCCCTATTCCCCCTGACTTTTCATTATTTACATTATTTACATTATAACCCTTGCCTAAGCAAATCCCACACTCTTCTCAACGGGTGAAATTCGCGGGATTTTACTTACATCCTTGCCTAAGCAAACCACGCACTCTTTTCAACGAATGGTATACGCAAGGTCTTATACTTATCCTGCACAATATATTGCTCAGATTAATTATGTTCTGCATACCCTACTACGCAGTCTTCTCGATCAATGCTCCGTGTCTCATAGACAAATTAGTGCCAGATTGTTGGATCGGAGATGAATTCTGACCGCCTAGACGCTTCTGTGTCCTCAATGGCTCCCCATATAGAATAAGGTTATTAGTCCAAATGAAACGGGAAACCGCAAAATTTTGGGGGGTGGCCACCCTTTTCCTGTTGTCCCTGGGAGCCTCTCAGGGGCTGGGAAACGCCCTGCCCTATTTATCTTTTATTTAACGGGCCTCTTATCGACCATGCTCGCGGCGCCAATTATGTTGCGTTACTATTACTCAAATTAACTCAGGCGACGCAGAGAATTCTTCAAGAAGTTTAAACCTTTATTTGCAAATAAAACTGGAGCCCTTCACTTCACCAGTCCACATGAATGCTCAAAGTTTCAAACAAAGGATCGCCTCTTTTATAGTATGTTCAACTCTGCATGCCCCACCCCTGGTGCATTTCTATATCCAATCATTTGCAGATCAATCATCAGCCAGACACTTGCTTCCACCTAAGGTACACAAAAAGCTGGAGAAACTCAGCGGGTGCAGCAGCATCTATGGAGCGAAAGAAATAGGCAACGTTTCGGGCCGAAATCCTTCGCTCCATAGATGCTGCTGCACCCGCTGATTTTCTCCAGCTTTTTTGTGTACCTTCGATTTTCCAGCATCTGCAGTTCCTTCTTTAACACTTGCTTCCACCTATCTCCTCCTTCCCTATATTTCTTCACGTTGCACCAGTTATAAGTCACACGAATCCTCTTTGTTAGCCTCGTCTGCCTCGTGGCTTGTTTAAAGTCACAGATGTCATATAACTGTCACAACAAATTGATGCTAATTGTTCCTTGCTAGGCTTGAAATGTTGACTTAGGCCTCTATATTAATGTTATCTCTAGGGGGAGAACTCTCAGCCACAGACAGGGCCCCTCTGATCGTTCAGAACGATCTCATTAATGTTGCAAAAGAGAGAACATATCCCGACAGAAACAGTACACAAAGACCTTCACAGATACAGGGCACAGATGGCTTATATCACAAACTACACAGTTTCCAAAGTTTTAAAATACATAGAATAACATTAAATATCTGATGTATATATCTTAAGTATTACAAACACGAAATATACAACAATGATTTATCTTTGCAGAGTCTAAAAAATTCTGAGTGAAATCCAAGCATACAGGGGTCCTATACCTGTCATTCTGACTAACGATAATTACCCATTTTAGGCTCGCATTCAGCTTCATATTGACATTAGGCCTCTCCACTAATATTAGGGCCCCTTTATGGTTCTGTGTTATCTCTCTAATGGTGTTGCACAGAGCAAATGGAATGTTATAGTTCCGTTGCTGTAGACCCCAGCTACTGTAATCTCAGAACAATGTTACTTTCTCAAATATATATATATATATATATAAAAGATTTACAACTGTTGCAAAAAAGTATAAATAAGATATTCATCCATGCGATATTTAAATCTTCCCCATTGCATCTCCACTATGGACCCTTTAAGTATGACTTGCCAGTCTACCCTAGCCAATTCCCGTCTCAAACCACCAGTGTCTCCTTTATTCATGTTCAGGACCCTAGTCTCTGAATTAATCGTGTCACTCTCCATTCTAATGCAGATTTAAACCATATTAGCCAATAATCCAGAATCCAGAAATTATTCTGGTCGTGTGCGGACGTGGCGCCGACGGACATAGAAACATAGAAACATAGAAAATAGGTGCAGGAGTAGGCCATTCGGTCCTTGGAGCCTGCACCGCCGTTCAATATGATCATGGCTGATCATCCAACTCAGTATCCCGTACCTGCCCTCTCTCCATACCCCCTGACCACTTTAGCCACAAGGGCCACACCTAACTCCCTCTTAAATATAGCCAATGAACTGGCCTCAACTACCTTCTGTGGCACAGAGTTCCAGAGTTTCACCACTCTCTGTATGAAAAATGTTTTTCTCATCTCGGTCCTAAAGGATTTCCCCTTTATCCTTAAACTGTGACCCGTTGTCCTGGACTTCCCCAACATCGGGAACAATGTTCCTGCATCTAGCCTGTTCAACCCCTTAAGAATTGTATAAGTTTCTATAAGTATCCCCCCAATCTTCTAAATTCTAGCGAGTACAAGCCGAGTCTATACAGTCTTTCTCATATGAAAGTCCTGACATCCCAGGAATCAGTCTGGTGAACCTTATCTGTACTCCATCTATGGCAAGAATATTTTCCCTCTGATTTGGAGACCACAACTGTACGCAATACTCCAGGAGTGGTCTCACCAAGACCCTGTACCACTGCAGTAGAACCTCCCTGCTCCTATACTCAAATCCTTTTGCTAATAATGCTAATATACCATTCGCTTTCTTCACTGCCTGCTGCACCTGCATGCCTACTTTCAATGACTGGTGTACCATGACACCCAGGTCTCGTTGCATCTCCCCTTTTCCTAATCGGCCACCATTTAGATAATAGTCTACTTTCCTGTTTTTGCCCCCAAAGTGGATAACCTCACATTTATCCACATTATACTGCATCTGCCATGCATTTGCCCACTCACCCAGCCTATCCAAGTCACCTTGCAGCCTCCTACCATCCTCCTCACAGCTAATACTGCCCCCCAGCTTCGTGTCATCCGCAAACTTGGAGATGTTGCATTCAATTTCCTCGTCCAAATCATTAATATATATTGTAAATAGCTGGGGTCCCAGCACTGAGCCTTGCGGCACCCCACTAGTCACTGCCTGACATTCTGAAAAGGAGCCGTTTACTCCTACTCTTTGCTTCCTGTTTGCCAGCCAGTTCTCTATCCACATCAATACTGAACCCCCAATACCCAATAAATACGAGAGGCCGAAGCAAAGAAGTCGAAGCCAAAGAACCGAATGGAAACGAGGCCGAAACGCCAATAAACCGAAAGAGTCCGAAGACGAAACGCCTACTAACCGAAAAGATGGGTCGACTAAATGCAAAATAACAGAAAGGGCGGGGCGCCTAATAGCCAACGAACCGAAAAGCTACGTCGCCTAAAAGCAAACTTACCGAATGGCCGCTCTGTCGAAACGCCACCTACTCGAAAGGCGGCGTCGCCTACAAGCCAAAGGTCGGACTGCCGCTCAACAGAAAGTCCAATAACGGACATGACGTTGCCGAGGGCGGGACCTGTCAGCGATTGAGAGAAGAGAGCAATTTTCCATCTTTGAGCAATAGCATCATATGAGCATCAGTTAGTAATTAACTGAAGATTTACTGATGAAAAGTTAGTGGAGCAATGCTGATTACTGTTCGTCCACCATGGTGACTTTGATAGTTTCAGCTGGGAACAGCATAGGTCTGGTAACAATGATCTACATGGTACTTGAGAGCTTACTCCTTTGCAAGCTGTATAGTTCTGATAATGCAAAGGCCCAAATAGCACAGCTGAAAGCCAATATATTGTCAATTACAATTGATGAATAGAAGGCTGCTTGATAACACAAGGTTGTTACAGGCTTCAATTAATTCCAATCTCTTGCCTCAGGGCGGAGTCCCAGACAAATTAATGGAATTAAAGGTAAATCCCAATAATCAATAATTTCAGTAGGTATCAACTTAAATGTAACTGGATGTATGAGAAACCCAATTTCTCAAATATAGTTTGTTGGCTGATACAGCTAATTTAGCAAAATACAACATTTAGAATATCATCCAGTTGGACATAACAATTGTTTTTAAGCTCTGAGCAACCGAAGAACTGGTATTAGTAATTTGGTAAATAACCTGGGAGCTGAAGTTAGCCCATTTTGCAACGCTTTTAACTGTATTATTGCCCCATCCAGATAAATTTCAAATATATCCGGTGCCCCGTGAATGGAAACTGATCCCATGGAAGTTAAACAGTCACGGAGTTTCGTATTCAGAAATGTCTATACTGCACACGTGAGTTGAACCTGTTGACAATGAACAGGCCACATCTGCCATAATTGCGAGCCTGCCTTGAAAGGCAACTCCAGCCATATTTCCGAGAAATCTGTCCAAATTCTGCGCCTGTCTCGCTTGTATACTGTGCAGTATAAACTAATCTCATGTTATCATTTTAATTTATCAACAGATCTGAATCTTATGTTATCGTTGTCATCTGTACAAAAACAAGTGTAAATATTACCAATTTGCAAATGGTCCACATACCGCATGTTTCGGAAAGAACCAGACCCACCTACCTTCATGGTTATCGGTGGTTTTATGGTAAGCCCAAAGGCCCCTGATGCGGGTTCTATTTCCGTCCTTGATTTCGAGAGTAGGACTGCTGGGGTACGTGGATCCCATATTTCCCCTTAGGACCGGTTTTGGGCATTGGCCTAAAAGACCTGCGCTCAGATTTCAACCTGCCACCAGCTTCAGTGAACCGCTTCCTGCTGATGGAGGCGTGGGTGTGTTGTCGCCGACGCAATGAAGCTTTGCCCGTCGTTGGTACTTTAATTAGTCCGACAGCTTTTGTTTCCTCATCCCGGTCTTACCTGTTTGAACAGGTTTTCCGTGAAGAGATGATTCGGCGGCTGGACATTACTGGCCTTTCTATGTTCATTTTGAAGTGTGCCTTGCATATCAAGACCAGGCCAGTAATCTTTAAAATTTTGTTTGAGTATCATTTCCTGGGTTTTCATGCCGCATCCAATATCACCACAGATAGCGCTGTTCACTGCTGGCACTTTCACGAACCCTTTCATCTGTTCCTATAATGATATGACGTGAGGTAGCTGCTGCTCCGCGAGGGGAACTCTGGCCCCTCCGGGTTTTCTGCCAATGGTTGGAATCAAACTTTTCCAGAAGGAGCTCCTTCGTTTGCGAGGATATCGCAACCCTTCATGCCATGACATCAATTTCTGGAACCTCACGCGTGTTCTCCAGTATGTTCCCACGACATACCTCTGAGTTTGGAGTCAGTTACCAACTGACCCCTCGCACTCACCTTCACAGATACGGAGATTTCCATGGACCTTATGAGGATGGAACATTACCTTAATGGGATGAAAGCCCTGCGGACGCTATCCAAGCTCCATCTGGGTAAAAACGTTCGGGGACGCACCCATGTCGGAGGGGAACCTCCTGGCCTGACTTCAGTCTAGGCCTCTCAGACTCGGTTTGGCTCTTACCCTCTGTGGGCTGCCGGAGTCTGATGTCGCCGCCGGCTACCTGCACTTCCGCGGTCCATAGCCGTGTCTTCACACGGTCCCCGGAGCCGAGGTTCCCCCTAGCCGGGTTACCCGCGGTCTTCCCACGGTCCCCGAAGCCGAGTTCCGCGGTCCCCGCAGCCGGGCTTCTCCCGAGCCCGGTATCCCCGCGGTTGTTGCAGCCGGCATTCCCCCGCGGTCCCTGTAGAAAGAATTCCCCGCTAAGTCGGGTTTCCCCCAAGCCGGTTGTCCCTGCTGTTTCCGCATCCCGGTGTCCTCCGCGGTCCCAGAAGAAGGGATTCCCCGCGATGTCTATGGACGGGCTACCCCCGAGCCGGTTATCCCCGCAGTTTTCGCAGCCGGGTTTCCCCCGCGGTCCATGTAGAAGGGAGCCGGGTGGAGCCTGGATTTCGACCCCGGAACGTCTCCAGCAGGAATTCTGTAATGAGCTTCCTGCAAGGAGAAAACAGACCTGGAAAAAAATAAAAACTTACTTTCAGGTTTGACCGCTGGTGGAGCAGCGCTCCCCCAGCCCGTCGTTGCGCAATGCGTTAGATGATAATACGCGCATGCGGGCTGGCGGGTTCTTCACGTAGTCACTCACGTGACTCCGAAGTAAAATTTCACCCGTATCTGCCTTCAAAGGACCCACATTTGACGTTGCTACTCTTTTCCCCTTAACATATCTAAACAAGCTTTTACTGTCTTTCTTTATATTCCTGGCCAGCTTTCCCTCGTACTTCATCTTTTCAGCCCGTATTGTCTCCTTCTGTTGTCCTATGAAAGTTTCCCAATCCTCTGGCTTCCGGCTACACTTTGCTGTGTTACACATCTTATCTTTTAGTTTTATTCTATCCCTAACTTCTCTTGTCAGCCACGGTTGCCTCCTACTCCCCTTAGCATATTTCGTACTTTTTGGAATGAAATTATCCTGCGTCTCCCGGATTATGCCCTGAAATTCCTGCCATTGCTGTTCCACCGTCATTCCTGCTAGGATCCCTTTACAGTCTACTTTGGCCAGCTCCCCTCTCATGCCTTCATAGTCCCCTTGTTCAAATGCACCACTGTCACTTCCGATTTAACGTTCTCATTCTCAAATTGCAGATTAAAACTAATCATATTATGATCACTACCTCCAAGCGGTTCCTCGAGTTCTCTTTTCATATCTGGTTCATTGGACAACACTAAATCCAGAATTGCCTTTTCTCTGGTCGGCTCCATTACAAGCTGCTCTAAGAATCCATCTCGGAGGCATTCTACAAACTCTCTTTCCTGGGGTCCTTAACCAATCTGATTTTCCCAGTCTACCTGCATATTGAAACCCCTATCACCACAGTGGCGTTACCTTTGTTACATGCCAGTTTTAACTCCTGCTGCAACTTACACCCTACATCCGGGCTACTATTTGGGGGTCTGTAAATAACACCAATTAGTGTCTTCTTGCCTTTACAATTCCTCAACTCAATCCACAGTGACTCTACCACGTCAGTCCCTATGTCTTCCCTCGCAAGGGACTGAATTCCATCCCTCACCAGGAGAGCTACCCCCCTCCTCTGCCCACCTGCCTATCCTTTATATAGGATGTATTACCCGAGAATTAAGTTCCCAGGCCTGATCCTCCTGCAGCCACGTCTCAGTAATCCCCACAATATCACATCTACCAACCTGTAACTGACGCTCATCTACTTTACTTCTTATACTTCGCGCATTCAAATACAATACATTTAATTCCTTACGCATCTGACCTTTCACATCGATCCCTATTCCACTTGGCCATACTCTCCTATCCCTTTGTGAGCTTCCTTTCCCGTTAATTCTGGGGCCATTAACCACCCCTTTACTCTCTTTCCCTTTAACTCCATCCTCGACTATCCCATTTGACACTCCACCCCCCTTATTCAGTTTTAAACCACCCGTGTAGCACTGGCAAACTTGCCTGCCAGAATGCTGGTCCGCCACCTGTTAAGATGCAATCCGTCCCTGACAAAAACTCATATGTCAGGCTGTTATTCAACGATTACAGCTCGGCATTTAATACAATCATCCCCTCCAAGCTGATTACCAAACACGCATCCCTCTGCAATTGGATCCTCGACTTCCTCATTCTCAGACCACAGTCTGTTCGTATTGGTGGAAATGTGTCAGACTCGATAACAATCAGCACGGAAGCTCCTCTAGGCTGCGTGCGCAGCCCCCTGCTGTACTCACTCTATATTCATGACTGCGTAGCCGGTCATAGTGCGAACTCGATCATCAAGTTCGCTGACGACACCATTGTTGTGGGACGTATCACTGATGGGGATGAGTCAGAGTACAGAAGAGAGATCGAGCAACTGTCCATATGGTGCCAGCACAATAACCCAGCCCTCAACACCAGCAAAACCAAGGAACTGATTATGGACTTTGGAAGGAGTAGGATGGGGACCCACAGTCCCGATTATATCAACGGGTCGATGGTTGAAAGGGTCAAGAGCTTCAAATTCCTGGGTGTGCACATCTCTGAAGATCTTTCCTGGTCCGAGAACACCGATGCCATTATTAAGAAAGCACGTCAGCGCCTCTACTTCCTGAGAAGATTACGGAGAGTCGGTTTGTCAAGGAGGACTCTCTCTAACTTCTACAGGTGCACAGTAGAGATCATTCTAACCGGTTGCATCCTGGCTTGGTTCGGCAACTTGAGCGCCTTAAAGAGGAAAAGACTACAAAGAGTAGTAAACACTGCCCAGTCCATCATCGGCTCTGACCTTCCTTCCATCGAGGGGATCTATCGCAGTCCCTGCCTCTCAAAAAGGCTGGCAGTATCATCAAGGACCCACATCATCCAGGTAGAAAGTACAGGAGCGTGAAGACTGCAACGACCAGGTTCAGGAATACTTCCCCACAGCAATCAGTCTATTATACTTGGCTCGGACAAAACTATGAACATTAATAGCCCATTATCTGTTATTTGCACTTTATCAGTTTATGTATTCATCTGTGTATATATTTATATAATGGTATATGGACACACTGATCTGTTTTGTAGTCAATGCCTTCTATGTTCTGTTGTGCTGAAGCAAAGCAAGAATTTCATTGTCCTATCAGGGACACATGACAATAAACTCACTTGAACTTCAATTTGAACTTTTGTACAGTTCTCCTTTACTCCAAAACAGATCCCAGTGATCTAAGAATCTAAATCCCTGCCCCGTGCACCAGTTCCCCAGCCACACGTTCAGGTCCCGTACCTCCCTATTCCTGCTCTCGCCAGCACGAGGAACTGGAAGCAAACCGGAGATAACAACACTGGAGGTCCTGCTTTTCAGCATTTTTCCGAGCTCTCTAAAGTCACGCTGCAGAATATTCATCCCCTTCTTTTTGGAGAATACTGTACCAGCACTCCCAAGTCCCATTGCATCTCCGTATTCTGAGTTATCTCGCCATTAAAAAAAACAATAAATACTTTTATTGCTCTATCCAAAATGCAAGACCCCACTATTTGCTGTGCTTTGTTCCACTGGCCGCTTCTTTGCCCACTCTTCCAACCTATGCAGGTACTTCTGTAGTGCTCATACTTTCTCCACGCTACAGTCCCCTCCACGCATGTTCGTATCACCTGTAAGCTTGGCCGCAAAGCCTTCAATTCCCTCATCTAAATCTATGTAATACAGCGTGAAGAGTAGCACCCTCAGTACGACCCCTGCATCACTGTCAGCAGAATTAAAACAAGCCTCCTTTATTGCCACACTTTTACCTCTGCCATCTAGCCAACTTGGTATTCATGCTACTAACTTCCCCGTGATAACATGGGCTCCCATCCACTTTTGCATTCTCAGATTTTCGAGTATATGAACTATAGGGAGAGGCTGTGAGCTATAGGGAGAGGTTGGGTATGCTGGGTCTCTTTTCCATGCAGCGCAGGAGGATAAGGGAGGTTAATGTAGAGGTGTACACAATCATAAGAGGAATAGATCGGCTAGGTGAAAAGAGTCTCTTGCCCAGTGTTGGAGAATCGAGGAACAGAAGACATAGATTCATGGTGAGGGGGGAAAGATTTAATAGGAATCGGAGTGGTAACTTTTTCAGACAAAGGTTGGTGGTTGTATGGAACAAGCTGCCAGAGAAGGTAGTTGAAGCTGGGACTATCCAATTATTTAAGAGACACTTCGACAGGTAAATGGATAGTACAGGTTTGGAGAGATATGGACCAAGCGCGGTGTAGCTGGGACATCGTTGGCCGGTGTGGACAAGTTGAACAAAAGGGCCTGTTTCCTCACTGTATCATTCTATGACCCCGTGACTCTACGAGCGGCAGCCAAACATAGCTCTCTGAAAAAACAGGTAAACAACATCGACTGCCGATCCTTTGTCCATCCTGCTATTTACTTCCTCAAATAATCCCAACAGGTTCTTCTGGTAACATCTCCCAGTCAAAACACTATTTTTTATCACGTGCTTCAAAGTACTCAGAAATCTCATCATTTGTTATAGATACATAGATACATAGAAAATAGGTGCAGGAGTAGGCCATTCGGCCCTTCGAGCCTGCACCGCCATTCAATATGATCATGGCTGATCATCCAACTCAGTACCCCGTACCTGCCTTCTCTCCATACCCCCTGATCCCTTTAGCCACAAGGGCCACATCTAACTCCATCTTAAATATAGCCAATGAACTGGCCTCAACTACCCTCTGTGGCAGAGAGTTCCAGAGATTCACCACTCTCTGTGTGAACAAGTTTTTTCTCATCTCGGTCTTAAAGGATTTCCCCCTTATCTTTAAGCTGTGCCCCTTGTCCTGGACTTCCCCAACATCGGGAACAATCTTCCTGCATCTAGCCTGTCCAACCCCATAAGAATGTTGTACGTTTCTATAAGTTCCACTCTCAATCTCCTAAATTCTAGCGAGTATAAGCCAAGTGTATCCAGTCTTTCTTCATATGAAAGTTCGGACATTCCAGGAATCAGTCTGGTGAACCTTCTCTGCACTCCCTCTATGGCTATAATGACCTTCCTCAGATTTGGAGACCAAAACTGTACGCAATACTCCAGGTGTCGTCTCACCAAGACCCTGTACAACTGCAGTAGAACCTCCCTGCTCCTATACTCAAATCCTTTTGCTATGAAAGCTAACATACCATTCGCTTTCTTCACTGCCTGCTGCACCTGCATGCCTACTTTCAATAACTGGTGTACCATGACACCCAGGTCTCGCTGCATCTCCCCTTTTCCTAATCGGCCACCATTTAGATAATAGTCTGCTTTCCTGTTTTTGCCACCAAAGTGGATAACCTCACATTTATCCACATTATACTGCATTGGCCAAACATTTGCCCACTCACCCAGCCTATCCAAGTCACCTTGCAGTCTCCTAGCATCCTCCTCACAGCTAACACTGCCCCCCAGCTTAGTGTCATCCGCAAACTTGGAGATGTTGCCTTCAATTCCCTCATCCAAGTTCATTAATATAAATTGTAAATAGCTGGGGTCCCAGCACTGAGCCTTGCGGTACCCCACTAGTCACTGCCTGCCATTGTGAAAATGACCCGTTTACTCCTACTCTTTGCTTCCTGTTTGCCAGCCAGTTCTCTATCCACATCAATACTGAACCCCCAATACCGTGTGCTTTAAGTTTGTATACTAATCTCTTATGTGGGACCTTGTCGAAAGCCTTCTGAAAGTCCAGATACAACACATCCACTGGTTCTCCCCTATCCACTCTACTAGTTACATCCTCGAAAAATTCTATAAGATTCGTCAGACATGATTTACCTTTGGTAAATCCATGCTGACTTTGTCCAATGATTTCACCACTTTCCAAATGTACTGCTATCCCATCTTTAATAACTGACTCTAGCAGTTTCCCCACTACCGATGTTAGACTAACTGGTCTGTAATTCCCCTTTTTCTCTCTCCCTCCCTTCTTAATAAGTGGGGTTACGTTTGCTACCCTCCAATCCTCAGGAACTACTCCAGAATCTAAAGAGTTTTGAAAAATTATCACTAATGCATCCACTATTTCTGGAGCTACTTCCTTAAGTACTCTGGGATGCAGCCTATCTGGCCCTGGTGATTTATCGGCCTTTAATCCATTCAATTTACCCAACACCACTTCCCGACTAACCTGGATTTCACTCAGTTATGGACTCTAAAATCTTACCAACCACTGAATTGAGGATATCCGGCCTATAGTTTCCCGTTTTGCTCCGTTCTTGAACACCGGGGTAATATTCACAGATTTCCAATCGACTGTAACCACTCCTGGCTCTAGTGATACTTCAAAGATCAGTACCAATGCCTCCATAATCTCGAAAAAACACTGTTTCAGACGGTGGGATACAACCTATCCGATCCAATTGACATACCCCTCCAGACCATTCAGATTTCAAAATAACCTCCTTAGTAATAGCTATTCCATTAACTTCCACCCTCTGATAATTTTGAATTTTAGGATCGCCCTGATGTCTTCCACTACGATGCGAAAAAAGTTATTCAATTAGACTTAGAGTGATATACTGTGGAAACGGGCCGTTCAGTCCAACTTGCCCACATCGGCCAAACTTTCCCACCTGCCAGAATTTGGTCAATATCCCCACAAACCTGTCCTATCCAAGTGCTTTTTCCCGAAATGCTTCCTATGTGTTGGGATAGACCCTGACTCAAACACCTCCTCTGGCAGCTTGTTCCATGCATCCACCACCCTTTGTGTGAAAATGTCACTGCTCAGATTCCACTATAATTTCATTACTCATCATTGTCACTTTTTGGCATCGTTGTCCAATGTCCGCTCTTGCCTCTTTGTTACTCTTTATATATTTGAAGAGACATTTGCTGTCCTCTTTTGTATTATTGGCTAGTGTGATTTCATAACTGACCCTTTCCATCCGTGTTGTCTTTTTATTTACTTTCTGTTGCTTTGAAAAGATAACCAATCTTCCAACTTCCCACTAACCTTTGCAATGGTATATGCCTTTTCTTTTAGTTGTATGCCGTCCCATGGTCGCATTATTCGCCCCTTTGAATCTTTCTTCCACGTTATAATGAAAACAAACCTGCGTCTTCCGAATCATTCATAGAAATTCCTGCCATTGCTGTTGCATGGCTATCCCGCCAGCATCCCGTTGCAATCAACTTTAGCCCGCTCCTCTCAAGCATCCCTATTAAATGTGTTCAACTGTAATAACCTCACATCGGTTTTCATCTTAACCATACAACCAATAACCATTACAGCATGGAAACAGGCCATCTCGGCCCTTCTAGTCCATGCCGAACACCCCCCCCCTTCTTTCTGCTTACTTCCCCCTAGTCCCCTCATCTACCTGCAATTCTGGTTGAATTCTATCATATCATCGTCACTAACTCCTCGTGGTACCTTTACCTTAAGTTCTCTAATCAAATCAGGTTAATTGCACACCTATATAATTAAAAGTGTCATCTTGACCACTTCCTGTCTGCGCTGTATATTGATTTTAGAAAAAAAACGCTACCATATATCGCCATGATTTTTGGTGATCTTACTCACAGTCCTTTTCCGCTCTGCAGGCCCCAAGGATTTTTCCCATCGATGAAAAATAAAAAAAAGTTATGAGTGCTTAAAATACCTTGAGATCCTCTCACCTGTCAATCACCGCAATGAAAATAACGGGGCTTATGCTTCTGGGGGGAGCAGGACTATAAAACCCCGGATGCCTGGATGTGATTCAGTCATTCTGCAAGATCGCGAGGGAGAGGCCACGACTCTCATTCTAAGCTGTGAATCAACTAAACTATGAGTCTGCAATGTACTTGCAATAAATGATTTGTTAGCCCTTGTCAATGTCATGAGTTGTTTGGCTTGCTGCCCTGCCTGTGCTTGAAACTGCAATGCTTTGTTATGTCCGACTGTGTTTGGATGGAATACATGCTTTATTAGGTCCGACTGTGTTTGGTTCAAAAGTACCGCTCATTACGTGACTTCCGCTTAGTGGACAGATCGCGCTGTTTGCGTAATTTGCGCTGAGTGCAGAAGTCGCGCTGATTGCGTAATTTCCGGTACATGCGGAGGTCACGCTGATTGCGGAAGTGCCGCTGATTGCGGAAGGCCCAAAGTAGAGAGCCGCGCTCAGCCGTGTGAGTATTCATGAAAGTTTACTGTTATATATGTGGTGTGTGTCAGTGAGTGTGTGTGTATGTGTTTGTGAATTTGTGTGTGTGAGTGTCTGTGTTTTGTGTGTGTGTGTGTCTGTTTATGTGTGTGTGTTAGTGTGTGTGATTGTGTGTGTGTGTTTGAATGTGTGTGGGTGATTGTGTGCGTGTGCGTGAGTGTCTGTGTTTGTGTGTGAGTGTGTGCGTGTGAGTATGTGTGTGTGTGAGCGTATGTGTGTGTGAGTGTCTATGTGAGTATGTGTGTGTTTGTGAGTGTATGTGTGTGAGTGTATGTATGTGTGTGTGTGTGTTTAAATGTGTGTGGTGATTGTCTGATAGAGTGGGTGGCGGCGCGACTCACTGTGAGTGTCTATGTGAGTGTGTGTGTTTGTGGGTGTATGTGTGTGAGTGTATGTATGTGTGTGTGTGAGTGTTTGTGTGTGAGTGTCTGTGTGTTGAGTGCGTGTGTGAGTGTCTGTGTGTGTGTTATTTGTATGTGTATGAGTGTGTGTACGTGAGTTTATGTGTGTGTGTTTGTGAGTGTCTGTGTGTGTGTGTTTGCGAGTGTGTGTGTGCATATGCGTGCGTATGTGTCTGTGTGTGAGTGTATGTGTGTGTGTGAGTGCGTGTGTGTGACTGTGTGTGTGAGTGGGTGAGTGAATATATGTGTGTGTGTGTGTGTGTTTGTTTGTGAGTGTGTATGTGTGTGTGAGTGTGTGTAAGTGTGTGTGTGTAAGTGTGTGTGTGTGTGAGTGTATGTGAGAAAGGGAATGTGCGTGAGGAAGGGAATGGCATGCAGTATGGTGGGGAGGTTAAGGGAGCAAGGCTGAATGAGTAAACTGCCACCACACCAGCCGTGAGTAACTGGACTGCCAGCTCACCAGCCATAAGTAACTGAACTGCCAGCCCTCCAGCCATAAGTCACTGATTGCGTGTGTGTGTACGTGTGTGTATTTGTGTGTGAGTGTGTGTGTATGTGTGTGATTGTCTGTGTGTGCGTGCGTGAGGGTCGGTGCGTGTGAGTTTGTGTGTGTGAGCGTCTGTGTGAGTGTGCGTGTCTATTTGAGTGTGTGTTTGTGAGTGTATGTGTGTGTGAGTGTATGTATGTGTGCGTGAGTGTGTGTGTGTGTGTGTGTGTGACAGTCTGTGTGTGTGAGTGTTTGTGTGAGTGTCTGTGCGTGATTGTATGTGAGGAAGCGAATGTGCGTGAGGAAGGGAATGGCATGCAGCATAGTGGCGAGGTTATGGGAGGAAGGGTGATTGAGTGAACTGCCACCACACCAGCTGTGAGTAACTGGACTGCCTGCCCACTAGCCATACGTAAAGTGAACTGCCAGCCCACAATCCGTAAGTCACTGAACTGCCAGCCCACCAGCCAAGACTCACTAAACTGCGAGCGCAAGAATCCATTCAGCCCCTCCTCTCCCACTTCTCTCTCACAGAGTCTATCACCTGTTTTGGGAAGAATTTATGGCAGTTTCTCAGCTGCCAGCCTGCGTGACTGTGCTGCCGAGCTTGAGTGAATGAACTGCCTGGCTTCAGTGAGTGAACTGCCAGCCCAGTAATCCATTTGGCCCACTATGTCCATACTAACCCTCTGGAAACCAGTCCCACAACACCCTTGCTAGCGCTCCAGAAAGCCCCTCCCCCACTGGCCAGCAATATTGGAATTGGTGGAGAGGTGGAATATTGCGTTGGGGGACCAGCAGTCCAGTGTGAAGCTGGAATCCTGCGGGTCCCACTTAGTCTAGTATTTACTATTGTGAGTATTGTTCGGTCGACATTCACTCATGAAGGGAAAGCAGCAGCAGTCCGATTGGTAACACATTGAGTGGTCATGTTACATGTAGGCGTTGGGAAATGTCTGGCGAGTAATTGTGAGAGCAGCCGAACAGTCAGTTGCATAGAGTTGCTGAGTTTGTATGATGTCCTCGTGACCGGGTGGGTGTTCTCCGGGATCTTCGGTTTACTCCAACATTCCAGGTTAGTCGGTTAATTGGCTTGGCATAATTGTAAACTGTCCTTAGTGTGTGAAGGATAGAGTAAATGTGCGGGAATCGTTGTTCGGTGCGGAACCGAAGGGCCTGATTCCGCGCTGATTCTCTAAACTAAACTAAACTAAACTAAACTAAACTAAACTAAACTAAACTAAACTAAACTAAACTAAACTAAACGAAACAAAACGAAACAAAACGAAACAAAACGAAACTAAACTAAACTAAACTAAACTAAACTAAACTAAACTAAACTAAACTACACTAAACTAAACTAAACTAAACTAAATAAATATACTGTCGTTTCCGTGGCAGGAAACGAGACTCCTTAACGGCGCTTTGATCTCCTGGTTCAAGGATGAAGAATAACACTGTGAGGGCCATGGCGTTGTGAAAGCGCATGGACAATATCTTGGGTTTACTAGCGACAAAGACTGGAAGACAGATGAGACATACCAATGGAAAGCAGCTAATTAGATGGGAAGTAAAAATATGACCTCTGGGGTTTTACTCTCATGGTTACTCGCCGTGCAGGAAATTGGATGACAGTAGAGTTGAATGGCTGTTGTCAATATAGTTCGGGTCCGTTTGTTTCATTTGGGGTATGTATGTTGCATTTGTGATCTGTGCAACGCATAAGCTCCAATAGAAAGTTCATTGTGGGATTCAGGCAACAATGGCCAATCCCCATCAATACATATATCCTCGCGTTTCGGAAAAGGAAACAAATAATGGATCTAAATGTAAATAGGCATAAAATGCTGGAATAACTCGGTGGGTCAGGCAGCATCTTTGGAGAAAAGGAACATGTGGCGTTTCGCGTCGAAACTCTTCTCCAGAATTCATTTGCTATCCAAATTAATCATATATATTTTACATAAACACAATCAAGTTAAATTCAAGTACAATAGATAAATGCAAGACAGAATGTAAGATATAGTTTGAATAAATGGATTCAGTCCGACGAAGGGTCTCGACCTGAAACGTCACCTATTTCTTCTCTCCATAGATGCTGCCTCACCCGCTGAGTTACTCCAGCATTTTGTGTCTACCATAGGATATAGTTTACTGCATCATAGATAAAGTACAAAGCCCGTATGCTGGGCTGTCAAATCGGACAATATCTCATCTTATGGAAGCCTAATAACAGAGAAGAAACTGTTCCTAGGTTTGGTGTTGCGCGATTTCAAGTTTCCGCACCTTCATGGTATGGCTGCAGAGGGAAGGAATGGCCGGGATGTTCAAAAGTTGATTAATTTGTCTGTTTTTCCAAATTAGATGGAGTGAATGGAGGAATGTCTGTTCTGCGTGATAGACTGGGCCACGTCTACATGTCTCTGCAGTTTACTACGGCCTGGAGCAGAACGGGTCCTAAGCCAAGCTGCGAGGAAGATAACAATATGTTTTCTATGGCGTATCTACACACATTTGTAAGAGTCATTGGAGACGTGCCGAATGTTCTTCACGCTCCTAAGGAAGTAGAAGGTTGTGTGTCTTTTGGCTGTGGCAGAAATGTGGTTCATGACAGATCGTTGGTAATATTTACGTCAAAGAACATGAAGGTGCCACTTGGACACCAATCATGCCGGTTACACCAAGTACTTCAGAACGCTTCCCGAGGTCTAGCTGACGTCAAGGACGAGGTTATTTTCTAGACACCACGTAACTACGTTCTTTGCCTCATTCCTCTACTCCGTCTTGTCTTTGGTCGAAATCAAGCCCACCATCTTGCCGACTTCTGGAAATTGTAACTGGAATTGTGCAGCATTTGGCCGTACAGTCGTGAGTGTATGCGGAGAACGCATCCATGCGGGGCACCAGTGTTGATATATATTGTGGGGATGGTGTTGTCGCCTATCTTCACTGATTGTGGTCTGAAAGGCGAGGATGCAATGGCAGAGAGGACGATATTTCCCAGGTCATCAAGTTTGGGGAAGTTTGCAGTGGATTCTGGTGTTGATAGCGGAGCTACAATCGTTAAATATGAACCGATTATAATTAATACAAGATGAACATTCTAATATGAAGACATTTATTAAATTTGAATTTGTGTCCATATAAATGAGCTATAAGGGGCGTAACAATTCAAGGGATACAACGCAAAGATATTAGAGACGTTAACGTGGTTGTGTTGATCGCATGTGATGGATATTTACGAGTCGAATTCTCTCCTGCAGAACACGGGTGCAAATCTGCCCAAGTTTACATTTTTGCACATAGCTTACATCTTTTGCAATCAAATGGCAAAACTTACGTTAAATTGATCGAAACTTTATCAGCAATGCATGGGTCTTACTCTGTGGTGTGAACGCTCCAGCGTTTTATGTCATTTTGTTTTGCAGCAGTCACTTGTAATTAAGATAATGGAAGGAGGAATTTTAAGGCAGAGTGGAAATTCGACCTCCTTTTATGCAAAGTTTCCTGTCAATTAATAGCAACGCGCTGAGTACTAGTCTCCCTCGTTGCCCACTATTAGGCGCACAGTGTCACTCAGTTCTGATGTCAACATCCTTCCCTTCCCTTCTGTCTTGTACACACACGTGTAATTTCCTGCATCGCTGTGATCGACGTTCACCCTGGTGAAGCTTGCAGTATTGCTCCCCGCAGGAGCGGATCGGACATCCGAGTAATGAGTATCTCCCTCTTTGAATAAGTAGAACAGGAAGCCAGGAGTTTCCGAGGGGCTCGTGCAGTTAAAGATGACTTGACTGCCCCTCTCAGAATGTCGGGAATCCAAGGATAAACGTGGTTTCGGCGAATCTGCAATTTAAGTTGCATTGGGTGAGGAGAGAAAAATCGTCAGAAAGGAAATTGTAATACACCAGTTGAGCAGACGCTATTCATCTCTCCGAACGGCCCGTGTGACGCCAATGCAGTGGCACAGCACAGGAAGTGCGCAAGCTATTTTATTTACGTGATGAAATGTTTCGGCACGTTCTGCATTACCGAACGAATCAACCTGAATTCATCCAAACAAAACATGGAATGTGCTATTTATCGGCAGGAATGATTCAGTGGGTACCAATTTGTGCACTATTTCCTCCATTTGTTTGATACATTCTCCAACCTCATATATTGTATTCCCTATTCCCGATACGGCCAACCGTAAATTCGGCGAGCGTTTCGCCGTACACACGCTTGATATAGAAACGTGCATTGATATCCCGGTTGCTGACAATTTAAACCCCTTACCCAATCCTATTCTGCCCTTTCTCTCCATGGCCTCTTCCCCTGGCAGACCCCATGCACAAACTGGAGGAACAGCACCTCCTTCTCCGCTTGGGCAGCTTCCAAGCCAATGGCATGAACATTTAAATGTCTAATTTTATGTAACCTCTAATAAACCCCTTCCCATTCACCTGCATTTATCTCCCATATCCACTTCCCCCCGCCTCCATCCCCTGCTCTCTGCCACACCCGGACTTGCATCTATCCACACCACACCCCCACGACCTCCACCTTCATTCCTTCCTCAGGCTTCACATTTTGCAGCTCTTCAATCATGCTGTTTTGCACCATTCTGTTAAATTCATTGTTCATGCCACCCTACTCTCAGATCCCTTTGTCACCATTGTTACTAAGCGTGCAGGAATTACGATATGTTTGTTGATGGTTACCACGTGGCAGCCTTCAACTTTATCTGCATTATTCCCTCCCAAACCTGGCTGCAGTTCCGTTTCCTTCGTGTCTGTTTCCACTAAACACCCACCTATTACCGTCTTCCAACTTTTATCTCTCTATCATCCCCATCTGGCTTCTGCTGTCCATCATTCTTCTCCACTCCCCTGTCTACCTGTCAGTTCGGTCAGTATGTCACCCCTCCACTTATCTTCGTTCTAACGAAATAATTTCTATTCACGCACCCCCTGGATATGTCTCAAAAACGAAAATGGGCAAATCCCCCAACCCCCGACACCCAACGTACACAGAACCATTTCTGCAGGCTGATATCCGCCTGCACTTTTGTTTTTGTTCCAGACACCAGCGTCTGCAGTTTCCCGCGTCTCAAAACAATATTCGGAAAGAGATATTTTCCACATTTACTCCAGACCATTTTAGTATCATCTGGAGAATCACCAATATTGCAAATACACAGACGCATATGGACCCAATGTGGACACATGCTAGAGTGATACAAAAAGCTGGAGTTACTCAGCGGGACAGGCAGCAACTCTGGAGAGAAGGAATGGGTGACGTTTCAGATTGAGACCCTTCTTCAGACGGTCAGATAAATTATGTTCGTGCTGATGGGAGCAACAACCGGCGCAGCTTCTTGGGAAGTCTTTGACTCCAATCGGAGCGTAGATATCAGGCTTGAGATATACAAGGAACAATTAGTTAACAATTGAAAACTGGCCAATCAACTGTATACAGTTTCTTGCTTACTCTAATCAATTGATTAAATTGATTACATTCGATGAAAAGCCTTCCAGTCCTGTCCACTCACTGCAGAACGGTCCGGGACACTTCTTCCACGCTAGTAAATTCAAGACTCGCCGAACTGATACATTAAATGCGATTAAAACACATTTGATTTCCCCGACTGAATTCTTTTGGGACCAGTGAAATGATCAGTCATTGAATATCATTCTGGATCCTTCCTACTCATGCTTGTCCCAAAGTCTGCATTATTATCAGATAAGTCCTCTACCATCACATTAGAAACATAGAAACATAGAAAATAGGTGCAGGAGTAAGCCATTCGGCCCTTCGAGCCTGCACCGCCATTCAATATGATCATGGCTGATCATCCAACTCAGTATCCTGTATGTGCCTTCTTTCCATATCCCCTGATCCCTTTAGACACAAGGGCCACATCTAACTCCCTCTTAAATATAGCCAATTAACTGGCCTCAACTACCTTCTGTGGGAGAGAATTCCACAGATTCACCACTCTCTGTGTAAAAAATGATTTTCTATTCTCGGTCCTAAAAGACTTCCCCCTTATCCTTAGACTGTGACCCCTTGTTCTGGACTTCCCCAACATCGGGAATAATCTTCCTTCAGCTAGCCTGTCCAACCCCTTAAGAATTTTGTAAGTTTCTATGAGATCCCCCCACAATCTTCTAAATTCTAGCGAGTACAAGCCGAATCTATCCAGTCTTTCTTCATATGAAAGTCCTGCCATACCAGGAATCAGTCTGGTGAACCTTCTCTGTACTCCCTCCATGGCAAGAATGTCTTTCCTCAGATTAGTAGACCAAAACTGTACGCAATACTCCAGGTGTGGTCTCACCAAGACCCTGTACAACTGCAGTTGAACCTCCCACCTCTTATACTCAAATCATTTTGCTATGAATGATAACATACCATTCGCTTTCTTCACTGCCTGCTGCACCTGCATGCCTACTTTCAATGACTGGTGTACCATGACACCCAGGTCTCGTTGCATCTCCCCTTTTCCTAATCGGCCACCATTCAGATAATAGACTACTTTCTAGTTTTTTCCACCAAAGTGGATAACCTCACATTTATCCACATTATACTGCATCTGCCATGGATTTGGCCACTCACCCAGCCTATCCAAGTCACCTTGCAGCCTCCTAGCATCCTCCTCACAGCTACATCTACCCCCCAGCTTCGTGTCATCCGCAAACTTGGAGATGTTGCACATTTTACACACATAAGCAGACTTACGTGCGACGATGACCGTCATAGGCTCGCTGAGATGGGACCATAATCGCCTCATTTGCACAACGGTTCTATACTTGCACTGGTACTGGCCTCCTTGATTTGACCTGTTGATCGTGAACATTCCAATGTGGCCTTTGATGAAGATTTGACGACGTTTCAGCAGTTTGTTTTCCCTATAGAACTGGACTCTATCCTTTTGTTCCCTGTCAGATCGACAGACGAGAATGACTGTTTCATCTCTGGCATACACCCCAGTCGATTTGTCAAGAGAGATAACTGGCGGTGGCAGTGGAGCTGGAAGAAAAGTGACAATGGAATGCCAATTTAAACGATGATTTACCGAACTGCTAAACCATGAAAAATATGTAACAATATTGCGAGGGATCCCAGGTTCCATAAAGGGAGGGAAGACTAAGGCGAATGCGTCCTATTCCTGGATTGTAGGTGGGCATCACCGACTCAGTCGGCCGCAAGTCCGATTAGCATGCTATAACTGTCAATTTATTAATCTCTACCTTTGTTCCTACAATCGCGAGGAAGGTAAACTGAGGTTTTGCAGGCGAGGTTCGGCCACAACGTTCGGGACAGAGTAGTGTTTTATTCACTGACCTCAAATCGCACCACACAATGAATGAGTCATAAGAAACATTGTCTCCGTTAAAACGAGCGCCATCATATGTGTATCCACCGAATGTAAAATTATCTCATATGTAAGCGCGGGCAATTTAAAGCATTCACAGCGAGGTTGGCCAAACTCAAACGAATCTAAATAAAGAAGGTAGCAAGGTAGTGTCGTATACGGTTCCCACATTCTCAATTTACCTCCCTCACAAATTCATGCCGTTTCCAATCGATGCTGAGTTGGAACAATGTCATCCATTTTACTCTCCGCTTATTTTCCTGGAATTACTTAGTTTCCGAAATTGGAGGTGTTGTATGTAGGGAGGAAGGTTGTTAGACGATACAGGGGGATAAAGAACGGCTGCAAACATGGGCATAGAAATGTCAGATTGATTTTAAATTGAGCAAATGTGAGGTTTTGTACTTTGGGAAGTTGTCTGTCAGGGTGAAATATACGGTTTATTACAATAAATTTAACAGCATTGATGTGAGGAGGAATCCCGGAGTCCGATTTCATAGGTTACTTAGGATAAGTAGATAGTGATAAAGAATCGTATGTTACATTTGCTTTCACTGCTGGGGGTATTGAATATAAGAGTCAGGAAGTTATGATGCAATCCTATAGGGGTTTGGGTAAGCCGCAAATTGTGTACTGCGCAAAATTCTGGTCGCCTCCTAACAGAAAATATGTAATATACAATAGACACTAGGTGCAGGTGTAGGCCATTCGGCCCGAGCCAGCACCGCCATTCAATGTGATCATGGCTGATCATCCCCAATCAGTTGCCGTTCTTGCTTTCTCCCCATACCCCCCGACTCCTCTCACTTTCTGTCCTGTCCTCTCCTGTCTCGCCCTCATTTGAAAGTATCCAGAGAACTGACCTCCACAGCGCTCCGTGGCAGATAATTCCACAGACTCACAACTTTATGTGTGAAACAGAATGTAGATGCTTTGTACATGGCACAAAGGAGGTTTCCCATAAATCTATCTGTGTTTGTGGGTGTCAGCTTCAATGAGAGGTTGGATAGACTTGGGTTGTTTTCGCTGGAACATTGGTGGTTGACATTTCCTAAAAGCATATAACATTGTTTAGATATGGTAGATTTTCAGTAATATTCTGCCTCGGTGGAAATGTGCAACCCTCGTTGGCATAGCTATGAGCGACAATTCGATCGAGATGTGCTGGCAAGTTTTTTACACAGACAGTGGCGAGGTATGGATCGCATCTTCATGCGTAAACGAAGAGGCTGATATGTTATTGGCTCTTAAGAGGCTTTTAATTCGGCAGAGGGAATTACAGAAAATAGAGAGAAATGCATCAAGTACTGGTTGGTGAGATCAGTTTAAATTGGCATAATGTTCGCCACTAACATAATGGGCGAAGGGTCCGTTTTCTGCTGTATTGTTCTATCGTTAATGTAGACTGCCCTGATGTCGTATGGTATATTAGAAATTAGAAAAACCTCGAGCAGCACAGGGCATAAATAGGGCATTCAGCCCCAATGTCTGTGCCGAACATGATGTCAAATGGAACTTTTGCCGGCCAGTTCCATTTATCTCCGTTCCCTGCCAGAGTGTAAACTGTACTACTTGAACATTATATATCATATAACCATATAACCATATAACAATTACAGCACGGAAACAGGCCATCTCGGCCCTTCTAGTCCGTGCCGAGTATCAATTATTCCTCGGCAGCTTGGTCGAAATATCAGCATTGGACCTATTATAGATGAGGCATACTTATTGGCATGGGTCGTTGGCCCCATGTGTCGTAGGAATCCGTGAATCGAAGTTGGTCTGACAGACATAATCTCAGTGTAAAATGACATTTGCACCGTAAGTCTACTTTCGCCTCTCCCTTACACAACATAAGCAAATTCACTCTCGCATTTGACGATTACACCCTGGCCTGTACTGGTCATGATGCCAGGTTTGTGTCCAATGGCGTTCTGCAGGGTTCTGTGCTGGGGCCTCAGCTGTTTCAGAGAGGGGCGGAATTGAAAGGAAATGTGCGGGGCACATTTTTATACACTGGTAGCTGAGTACATCCAATGCCCGTCCGGAGGCTATAATTGAAGCAGATCAACTCGAAGAGACTGTTGGATAGACGTGCGAATATGCAGGGCATGTAGGTATGTGGATTGCGTACAGGCAGAAGAGAGATACTGCGAGAAGTAATGTAAAAATATTAAAAAGTAGGACCCCGAGGATCGTAATCATCAGATCACTTAATGTGCCACGTCCTAATGAATGTCGGAATAGGAATGCGACAGATGAATGTGGGGCTCGACGGTTGGTGCAGTTTTCAGACGTTCAGACCTTCCGACCTTTGCGGTCTCATTTGGGGCAAGTGTCAATTACATCAGGGGCAGGTTGCACCTTGACCGATATATTTGCGCGGGGAGTTGCAATTGCCTTTCCAGCTGGTTTAAAGTGATGGCGGTGGGAACCAACGTAGAAATTGGAAGGAATGAGGGGAAAGTAGAGATGACAACTGGGATACGACTGGCACCTCAATGCTCATCGTTTTTTTTGTTTCAGGAGTGTAGAGAGAGGGTGAAATGAGATGGAGGGACGGGTTCCTCTACCAAACAGGGAGACTTCCACGACTGCACTCACCGAGGACATACTGGATGGTTCATCCACTGAAACAATATGGGTAGAGCTTAGTCATGAGAAGGATGCAATAACTTTAATGGGATTTTGCCAAAAATCTACAGAAGATAGAGTAACATTTACGTAGACTCATTAGCACAAGATGCCAAAGCAACAGGGTTGTGGTAGTGGGTAAGTTTAAATTCCCCCAAATCCTCCCAGGTCGCTCCCATAGCGTTCGATGGGCTGGAATTTGTCAGGTGTAACCGAGAGAGTTTCTTGAAACAGGACAGTCCAATCTTCGAACGAATATACTGGTGCTCCGTTTTGCAAATTATTCTGGTCAGGTGACTGATATTTCATTGGAAGAGCAATTTGGGTATAGTTGTGATAGACTCATAGAGTGATGCTGTGTGGAAACAGGCGCTTCTGCCCAACTTGCCCACATCGGCCGTCATGTCACAGCTACATTGGTCCCACCTGCCAGCTTTTGGTCCGTATCTCTCCAAACCTGTACTATCCATTTACCTGTCTAACTGTTCCATAAATGTTGGGATAAGCCCTGCCTCAACTGCCTCCTCTAGCAGCATGGTCCATACATCCACCACTCTTTGTGTCAAAAAATCCCAGCCTACTCAACCTCTAACTATAGCTCAGACCGTCTAGTCTTGGCAACATCCTAGTAAATCGTGCCTGTACCTTTTCCAGCTTGACAACATCCTTCGTATAACATTATCCACAAAATTGAACACAATATTCTAAACGTGGCCTCATAAACATCTTATACCACTGCAACATGAACTCCCAACTCCAATACTGAGACGTTCTGAATATAAAATGATGGTGGAATGTCTGGAAATTATAGAATTTGACCAGTTTATTATATATTTTAACCGAAAGCTTCAACACAGCGGAAGCATGTTGGGAAATGAGAAGGGCAGAAGAAGATAACCAATACTAAGATATAAGAGTTGTGTAGATTGCAAGTCATAACTAGATGAATCAACAATAAAAACAGGCGGTTATATATCACGCTGAGCGCAATAACATCATAACATCACATAAGTATTTTTGCACTCAGACAAATGGGAAATACTAGGGCAGTATAGGTTAAAGATTACTCTGGGAAAACAATAATAAAATACCAAAAACAACAGAAACGTTAATGGCCAATGGATTATATGAAAAATGTAGAATCCACATGTGACGAGTGTATAAAAAGACATTAGGTGCTATGAGTCACTAAAGCAGTTTGGGTTCTGACAGAGAGTTCCCAGCATACACCATAAAGGCCTTAATTAAACCGACCAATGTGACAAGCGCGACACTGCACTGCACGACATCCTTTATGTCTGTCCCTATCTGAATCATAATGAGAAGGTAAACAGCGAAGCACGTGAATGCCGGATTCAACGCACAAATGCAGGTTAAACGCACAATTAATTTCAATATGAAGAAGATTCAAACATGCGGAGATGCATTAAATTTGAGTAAAGCACAGTGCAGCATTTTAGTGTGGAACTCGGGAGGATAGGCTGTGAGAAGTGGTTTGTGGATATGTTCAAACGTGTCATGTGGGAGTCCTTTAAAGTCGAGCTAGTCAAGATTTGGGAACGATATGTTCCAGTAAGGAGGAGGGATAAGGATAGCAAAGCAAGGGGACCTTTCAAGGCCAAGGAGGTTGTACATTTGGTCAATAAAAGTAACCAAAAGAAAAAAGGACCAATCAAGGATAAATAAGTTATTTGGGTTTGGAGTCATGGGACGTGGGCGAGGAATTTCAAGAGTAATTTTCAGCTGTTTTTACGAACGGCATGGAATCAATGTGGAGAATACTAAACTGCAAAGGCACTTTGAAATTAAGATTGAGAAAGCGTTGCAGCGTTTGAAAAGCATTAAGATGGATAATTCCCAGCGCCGCCTGATCTATCCCAGGTCATTAAGAATGGCAAGAGTGGAGACTACATGAATCGCGCTGTTCCGCAACACGACAGATTCACTAGTGTTGTACTTTTGTTTAGCCAGCGAAATGGTGAGAAGCCAGGGAATAATATTTCAATCAGCGAAATATGAATGCAAGCTTACCATATTATTTCGTTACCACTCTACCAACATGTGTTGCCAATTTCAGGAAGGCATACGCTTGGACCCCAAGTGGTGGAAAGCTATTAGAGAATATTCTTTGAGAACTCCCATTTGGAAGATGGGTTAGTTAATGATACTCAGATTGATTTTGTACGCGGCCAGTTGTGCCTTACAAACCTCACTGAGCTTTATGAGGAGGTTGTGAAGGTGATCGAATAAGGTAGGGCGGTGAATTTTGTCCACACATGTTTTGATAACGTACTTCATAAACTCCCCTCCCCACACACACACATAGACACACAAACACACCTCCCACACATAAAAACACACGCACGCACACACAAACACACCTCCCAAACGGTTTCCACCCACATACCAAAGATGTACAGTTTTGTAGGTTAATTGGCTTCGGTAAAAATAATGTCTTGTCCCGCGGATCTGTTTCCGTGGTATCGCTAAACAAAACAAACTAAACTGCTGATGTACATGGGATCATGGGGTCCAAGCGTATGGCATCCTGAAATTGGCAACACAAGTTGATAGAGTCGTAAAGAACAAAATATGGTAGGCTTGGCTTCAAACGTCTGCGCGTAGAGTGTAACAGTCAAGACGTCATTATGCAGATTGATAGGACATTGATTGGGCCTCTTTTGGAACATTTCGTGCAGTTTTGGTCGGCCCGTTAGAGGAAGGACGTGGTTTGAAAGTGGGCTGAACTGATTTGCCAGAATGTTAGTAAGATCAAAGTTTATTAACTACAGTGAGACGTTGGCAGACTTGGTTTATTTTACTTCTTCTGGAATGCCGAAGGTTGAGTGATATAAAATTATGAGGCATAGATAGAGTAGGTAATCCGAACTTTTTTCACAGGATGGAAAAATCTAATATTAGAGGGCTTAGTGTGGGAGGCAAGTTTAAAGGAGATGTGCGGAGCATATTTTTTATACAGTCGCTGTGGCCCGAAGGCCCGCCTTTCTACTGCGCTGTTCTATTTTCTCTGTTCTAAAAGTACTTAGAACAGAGAAAGTACTTTTCCACACATAGACTGGGAAACACATTCTGTAAAAGGGCTGGATGGTTTGGAGTTTGTAAAATGTGTGCAAGATAGTTTTTTGCAGCAATACATAGAGGTACCTACTAGAGAAGGGGCAGTGCTGGACCTCCTGTTAGGAAATGAGACAGGGCAGGTGGCGGAGGTATGCGTCGGGGAGCACTTCGGGTCCAGTGATCACAATACCATTAGTTTCAATATAATTATGGAGAGGGTCAGAACTGGACCTAGGGTTGAGATTTTTGTTTGGAGAAAGGCTAACTTTGAGGAGATGCGAAAGGATTTAAAAGGAGTGAATTGGGACATGTTGTTTTATGGGAAGGATGTAGAAGAAAAATGGAGGACATTTAAGAGTGAAATTTTAAGAGTACAGAATCTTTACGTGCCTGTTCGGTTGACTGGAAATAGTAAAAAATGGAAAGAGCCATGGTTTTCAAGGGAAATTGGACACGGTTCGGAAAAAGAGAGAGATCTACAATAATTATAGGCAGCATGGAGTAAATGAGGTGCTTGAGGGGTATAAGGAATGTAAAAAGAATATTATGAAAGCAATTAGAAAAGCTAAAAGAAGATATGAGGTTGCTTTGGCAAGTAAGGTGAAAGTAAATCCAAAGGGTTTCTACAGCTATATTAATAGCAAAAGGATAACAAGGAATAAAATCGGTCCATTAGAGAGTCAGAGTGGACAGCTATCTGCAGAGCCAAAAGAGATGGGGGAGATATTGAACAATGTCTTTTCTTCGGTATTCACGAAGGAGAAGGATATGGAATTATGTGAGGTAAGGGAAACGAGCAGAGTAGCAATGGAAACTGTGAGATTCAAAGAAGAGGAGGTGCGGACACTTTTGAAAAATATGTAAACGGATAAGTCTCCAGGTCCTGACAGGATATTCCCTAGGACATTGAGGGAAGTTAATATAGAAATAGCAGGGGCTATGACAGAAATATTTCAAATGTCATTAGAAACGGGAATAGTGCCGGAGGATTGGCGTACTGCGCATGTTATTCCGTTGTTTAAAAAGGGTTCGAAGATTAAACCGAGCAATTATAGACCTGTTAGTTTGACGTCAGTGGTGGGCAACTTAATGGAAAGGATACTTAAAGATAATATATATAAGCATCTGGATAAGCAGGGTCTGATTAGGAACAGTCAACATGGATTTGTGCCTGGAAGGTCATGCTTGACTAATCTTCTTGAATTTTTCGAAGAGGTTACTAGGGAAATTGATGAGGGTAAAGCAGTGGATGTTGTCTATATGGACTTCAGTAAGGCCTTTGACAAGGTTCCTCATGGAAGGTTGGTTAAGAAGATTCAATTGTTGGGTATTAATGGTGGAGTAGCAAGATGGATTCAACAGTGGCTGAATGGGAGATGCCAGAGAGTAATGGTGGATGGCTGTTTGTCAGGTTGGAGGCCGGTGACTAGTGGGGTGCCGCAGGGGTCTGTGTTGGGTCCACTGTTGTTTGTCATGTACATCAATGATCTGGATGATTGTGTGGAAATTAGATTAGTAAGTATGCAGATGATACTAAGATATGTGGTGTTGTGGATAATGAAGTAGATTTTCAAAGTCTACAGAGAGATTTAGGCCATTTGGAAGAGTGGGCTGAAATATGGCAGATGGAGTTTAATGCTGACAAATGTGAGGTGCTACATCTCGGCAGGACAAATCAAAATAGGACGTACACGGTTAATGGTAGCGAATTGAGGAATGCAGTTGAACAGAGGGATCTAGGAATAACTGTGCATAGTTCCCTGAAGGTGGAATCTCATGTAGATAGGGTGGTAAAGAAAGCTTTTGGGGTGCTGGCCTTTATAAATCAGAGCATTGCATATAGAAGTTGGGATGTAATGTTAAAATTGTATAAGGCATTGGTGAGGCCAATTCTGGAGTATGGAGTACAATTTTGGTCGCCTAATTATAGGAAGGATGTCAACAAAATAGAGAGAGTACAGAGGAGATTTACTAGAATGTTGCCTGGGTTTCAGCAACTAAGTTACAGAGAAAGGTTGAACAAGTTAGGTCGTTATTCTTTGGAGCGCAGAAGGTTAAGAGGGGACTTGATAGAGGTCTTTAAAATTATGAGCGGGTTAGACAGAGTGGACGTGGATAAGCTTTTGCCATTGAGAGTAGGGAAGATTCAAACAAGGGGACATGAATTGAGAATTAAGGGACAGAAGTTTAGGGGGAACATTAGGGGGGACTTCTTTACTCAGAGAGTGGTAGCTGTGTGGAATGAGCTTCCAGTGGAAGTGGTGGAGGCAGGTTCGATGTTATCGTTTAAAAATAGATTGGATGGGTATATGGACGGGAAAGGAATGGAGGGTTATGGTCTGAGTGCAGGTAGATGGGACTAGGGGGAAGTATTTATTTGTAATTTTAAAAAAAAATTTAAAAAATGTTCGGCACGGACTTCAAGGGCCGAGATGGCCTGTTTCCGTGCTGTTATGGTTATATGGTTATATGGTTACTGAAGTGTAGAGGGACCTTGGAATCCAAGTCCATGACTTTGTGAAAATTCTTAATACGTGCAGATCGAGTGTTAGGAAAGCAAGTGTATGCTTGCCTTCATTCGTCGGTACATTGAGTATAAGTGTCTGGAAGTCATGATGCAGCTTTTTACGGCTGTGGTTAGGCCGCATTTGCTTTACTGCATATAATTCAGATCTCCCATTACATGAATGAAATACAGGCTTCGAAAACGTCGGAGAGGAGGTTTATCAGAATGACGCCTGGATTAGATATTGGTTACAGGGAGAGTATGGGCAAAATTGGATTGTTGTGTCTGCAACGGCACAAGTGTTGGGGAGACCTGTATATTAAATTATGAAAGGCGTAGCTGGAATAGAGTCAGAACTTTGGTCCCAAGATGGACATATCAAATTCTAGAAGGCATGGCTTTAAGGTGAGAGGGGCGTAGTTTATAGTATTTGTGCGGAACAAGTTATTTACACAGAGGTTGGTGAGTGCCTGGAGTGTGCTATTGGGGTTGGTGATAGAGGAGTACGATTGTGGTATTTAAGGGGCTTTTGCGTAGGCGCTGAGATGCACAGAGTACACAGATAAGGATTATGTGCAGGGAGATGAGCGTCAGTCTTGGCATCATGTTCGGTATCGTCATCATGTTGCCTGAAAAAAGTGTTTCTGTGTGGGTCTGTTCTATGTTTGTCCTATCACTATGACTCTTTATTTTTTAAGAACTGTGGAATTACTAGGGAAAAATCTAAATCGACCACATAATTTCTATGTTATTTCTGCGTCAAAGAATATATATTTAACATCCTGTAAGTGATGTTCAGTGCATTCCCTATCCTCAAAATTATATCGCAATAGACTTAACGGATATGTTACGTGTGCAGTTTTGTGTGCTTATTAAATGTTATAATGCGAGTCTCTAGATTCATCAGCGAACAGTCCGTTCAAAAATTCAGACAAGCTAAACATAACGAAAACCAATGAATCAACTGAGTCCAATAATGTGTACATTCCCTCCACTCACCAGTTACGGTTAAAGCCACAGCCTCACTCAGCTGCGATTCTAACCATCGTGCTTTGGCGTAGATTCCATATTTGCACTGGTAATGCTTTCCCTGGTGTCGGTTGGTCACTGAAAATTGTCCGGTGTTATCTTTTGTCAAGAGTTGAACAAACGTTAGCAATCTCTGTTCTTCATAGAAATAGATTTTGCCGCGATGTTCCCCAGACACAGTGCAAGTTAACGTGACCGTTTCTCCTTCCACGTATACCCCATTCCTTTGATCAAGAGCAATAGCTGGTGGTGTAAGCGGATCTGTGTTCAAGTTAATAGAAATAACATTTAGATCCCGATCAGAGCTCCTCATATATTTCACGTAAACTTCAACATATCAAGGGATTGAAGACTCTGGGCAATTGTTAAATGGAGGATGTGGCCTGGGGATGATGATTAATGATCATATTGATTGTCGGACTTACTCGAGGGGCCGTTATGCAATCTCCTCCATTTCTTTCCTTAAACGTTCTTGTTATTCCATATAGGACGAGGTCTAGTTTAGTCTAGTTTAGTTTAGAGACACAGCGCGGACACAACCCCTTCGGCCCACAGGGGCCACATTTACCTAGCGAATTAACCTACACACTTTGGAGTGTTCGAGGAAACCGAAGATCTCGGAGAAAATGCACGCAGGTCACGGGGATAATGTACAAACTCCGTATAAACAAGCACCCGCAGTCGAAATTGAACCCGGGTCTGCGGCGCTGCATTGCATAGAAAATTATTGCACAGGAACAGACCTTTTGGCCCACGATGTCTGCGCAAACTAAATGGTCAGAGTAAAATAGTCACACACGCCTCCACCTGTTCCTGTCCCTGTCGTCACCTGTCTGTTTAAATGCCTGTTAATAGCCGTTACGGTGGAAACCGCCTCTTGTAGAAGCGTGTTCCAGTTATTTACCACTGACTATAATAGGCGGCACAGTGGCGCAGTGGGAGAGCTGCTGCCCCTTAGCGCCAGAGAGCCGGGTTCGATCCAGACCCCGCATCGCTTGTGTGTGACTATACGTTCTCAGTGGGATCGCGTGCGGTTTGGCCGGCTGATTCAACCAGATCACAATTCCGGATTTGTCAGTTAGTTGGCTTTTGAAAATTCCCTCAAGCGGATGAGAAGTTGGGATAAAATAGACCTCGGGCAAACGGGTGATCAATGGCCGTGTCGACTCGATGGTCTCAATGGTCTTTACATACTATGTCTCTGAACTCTAAACTCGAAGGACATAAAAACAAAACACATCTCGAAGAAATCCATGAAAGCCCTTCTCATCTTAACCGTATGCGCTCTGGTATTTGGCATTTGCACACCGGGGGAAATGCATGAACGTGAAGCAACTTAAAAAAAAAAAAACGAATGGGTATTTCCAAAGCAAATTGGAAACGGTATTTATTTGTGGGTTTACGTTTGAATTTTTTGTATTGAAATTGCTGAGCTAAAGTAGCATGGCGCGTTCGTAGCTCGTGAAAAAATGAATATTTGCTGCCACGTTTACCTAGACACAATGAAGAAGGTTGTTATGTTTGCAATCCAGGCACACCCTACCACACGTGTCTTCCATGTAATTATACGCATGTGCACAGAAGTGGTAAAGGAGAAAGATAACGGAGTGCAGTCAACAGTAAGCCAGCTAAAGTGCCCAGGGATCGTAATATCGCCAGGCCTGAAAATAGATGAAATATAATATTGTTAATATTGTTAGTCTCTTGTGTCTCTTCGGGAGGTTCGAAAGTATGTGGACAATGGGTCTGCGGAAAATTAAACTGCACACGACATGGTAAAACATTATGTTTGATGGACAGACTTAACTTAGAGCTCCCGTGGATTTTGAAGCAACAGCAACAAAGAGCAGGAGAAAACACTGATTGGCTCCAGCCCGAGCGGGAGGAGTTAGAAGTGAGTCAGAGGGGGAAAGCAGTTTAAAACTGAGGAATTTGGTTTCTAAATTGGTAAATTAGGCAATTTAGCAGTCAATATAAGGAGGATGGCTCTTATGGAGCGGCAGTGAGGGAGCGACCTTGTGAGTGAAGTGCCCTGTGAGTAAAGTGTGAGTCTTTGGCTCGTGAATCTTCGGAGAGGAGGCTACGCAAAACGCTGGAGAAGGAGCGACGAAAGAAGCAGATGTCAAGCAAGCTAATTCAGTGCGATGCTGGGAGGTCAAGGACACTGCCGGTGCCTCTGGCTGCTACAAATGTGAGAAGTGCATCCAGGTACCTGCTCCTGAAGGACCGTGTTGGGGAACTGGGTAAGCAAGTGGATGACCTCAGGTTCGTCCGAGAAACTGAGATGTTCCTCGACAGTAAGATTGTTACACCTAAGGTGCTGGAAGAGAGAAGGTGGGTGACGGTGAGAAAGGGGGGGAAACATGGAATGCAAAGGACCCCGGGTGTTGTACCTCTTGTGAACAGGTTCACCCACTTCGGGACAGAAGACGTTATCACACTGAGCGGCGGACTGGCTTGCGAAGCAAAAAGGGCTGTTGAGCCAAAACCAAAGAGGCCAACGTCAGGCAACGCCATTGTAGTTGGAGACTCCATTGTGAGAGGTACGGACAGGGGTTTCTGCAGGATTTGAGGATGGTGTGCTGCCTTCCTGGTGCCAGCATCCAGGATGTCACGGACAGTGCGCAGAAAATCCTCAAGGGCGAAGGTCAACAGCCGGAAGTGGCAGTGCATGTCGGCACAAAAGATGACGGAAAGAAGGAGATTAATATTCTGCAGCGTGACTTTAGAGGGCTCTGAAAAATGCTGAAAAGCAGGACCTCCAGGGTTGTTATCTCCGGTTTGCTTCCAGTTCCACGTGCTGGCGAGAGCAGGAACAGGGAGATACGGGACATGAATATTTGGCTGAGGAACTGGTGCAGGGGGCACGGATTTAGTTTCTAAGACCACTGCGATCTGTATTGGAGTAAGGGGGAACTGCACAAAAGGAACGGATTGCATTTTAACAGGAGGGGGACCAGCATTCTGGCAGGGTGGTTTGCCACTGCTACACGGGTGGTTTTAAAAGGAATAAGGGGGGTGGGGTGTCAAATGGTATAGTCGAAAACGGAGTTAAATGGAAAGAGAGTAAAGGGATGGATAATGATCCCAGAATTAACGGGAAAGGAAGCTCACAAAGGGTTAGGAGAGTATGGCCAAGTGTAATAGGGATCGATGTGAAAGCTGAGATGCGTAAGGAATTGAAAGTATTGTATATGAATGCGCGAAGTATAAGAAGTAAATTAGATGAGCTTGAGGCTCAGTTGGAGATTGGTACATATGACATTGTGGGGATTACTGAGACGTGGCAGCAGGAAGATCGGGCCTGGAAAATTAATATTCAGTGTTATACATCCTATAGAAAGGGCAGGCACGTGGGCAGAGGAGGGGGGGTAGCTCTGCTGGTGAGGGATGGAATTCAGTCCCTTGCGAGAGAAGCATAGGGACTGACGAGGTAGAGTCACTATGGATTGAGTTGAGGAATTGTAAAGGCAAGAAGACAATTGGTGTTATCTAAAGACCCCCAAATAGTAGCCCGGATGTAGGGTGTAAGTTGAAGCAGGACTTAAAACTTTCATGTAACAAAGGTAATGCCACTGTGGTGAGGGGGGGTTTCAATATGCAGGTAGTCTGGGGAAATCAGGTTAGTTCAGGAACCCAAGAAAGAGAGTGTGGAGAATGCTTCCGAGATGGATTCTTAGATTAGCTTGTAATGGAGCCGACCAGAGAAAAGGCAATTCTGGATTTAGTGTTGTCCAATGAACCAGATATGATAAGGTAACTCGAGGTACAGGAACCGCTTGGAGGTAGTGATCATAATATGATTAGTTTTAATCTGCAATTTGAGAAGGCGAACGTTAAATCGGAAGTGTCAGTGATGCAGTTGAACAAAGGGGACTATGAAAGCATGAGAGGGGAGCCGGCTAAAGTAGACTGGAAATGACGGTGGAACAGCAATGGCAGGAATTTCTGGGCATAATCCGGAAGACGCAGGATTATTTCATTCCAAACAGGAAGAAAGATTCTAAGCGGTGTAGGAGGCAACCGTGGCTGTCAGGAGAAGTTAGGGATAGAATAAAACTAAAAGAAAAGATGTATAACACAGCAAAGAGTAACCGGAAGCCAGAAAATTGGGAAACTTTCATCGGACAACAGAAGGAAACAAAACGGGCAATACGGGCTGAAAAGATGAAATACGAAGGGAAGCTGGCCAGGATTATAAAGAAGGACAGTAAAAGGTTCTTAAGATATTGTAGATTGATGATGCATGTGAACCAATCACACATAAGCCAGCATCACTAAATCCACCCCACTATAACACTTATACTAACGCTTGTTCCCGGCACTGCCAGTCTGAGCAGCTAGGATGTACTGACAACCTATTGTCCTCAACGCTGCTAAGTCTCAGTGCTGATTAAAGATGTGTTTAAATCATACACTGTCTCTGGTGCTTGTTTGCATGGCGTCAGAATTGGTCTTATCAACTCCTCTTGTATAACGGTTTTTATTTTATCTTTTGTGAGTTTTTGTTTTACTTTACGATGGCTTCTTCTTGTCGAAAGCCTGACCGTCTTGTCTTTGATGCGGATATCAGCGAACGCTGGGCCACGTTTGAAATGGATTACCAGCACTACATGAACATTGCACACCGAAATGAACCAGATGCTGTCAAGGCCTCTCTCCTGCTCAACCTTGGGGGCCCAGATGCCCTTCGTCGATCCAGAACATTCCGTTATGCTCCGGCAATCCGCGATGCCAACCCCAGCGGAATCTCTTGATGACCCTAATGTTCTGCTGCGTCAACTAATCCAGATCTGTGACCTGCCCTCAAATCACATTTTGGATAGGGCAAGGTTTTTCTCTCGTCGTCAGCTCCCCGGGGAACGAGTTGACTCGTTTATCTCAGACTTGATGTATTTAGCCCAGCGTTGCCGATTCCAGATTATGCCGGTTGATTAGCTGACTGATCAGTTAACGAGGGACATTTTAGTGAATGGCATTAGCGATCTAAAGCTCAGATCAGAGCTCCAGAGACGGCCAGATTTAACACTTGATGAAGCTGTACACGCATGCAGAACTGCCGAATTTGTCGAACCCATAGTCAGTTCGCATGAAACCAAAACCATCCACCTGACGGGCCTCACTAGGCAGCGAACATACACAGATAACAGCCGATTTATGACCCAAGCTAGTCAGGCAGCTCACAGCGGTCCTCCGAAGAGATGTCCCAACTGCAATTACTTACACAACAGACAATCAGCCTGCCGCGCCCTCGGGAAAGCATGCAATTACTGCAAAAAGCTAAATCACTTTGCCTCTGTCTGTCGGGCTGCAATTCGGGCCCGAGGAAAGAATTCGTCCAGCCCCAAGTCTAATCTCAATTTTTTGCAACGAGACAGCAACACACTCACTCCCCAATTCCAGCTCGAAACCGCCCCCGAATACAGCCCAATTAACTCGCAAGACGATCCGACTGTTTACTCGTTACAGCATGCTGCAGCCATTAATTCTGATCCAACCGTGACGATTCTGTAAACAATGTAGTTTTGGCGCGAAATTAGACACGCGCGCAGGTCAACACTATGTCAATCAACCTCTCAAGATTAGAACTAACGAGCCACTCATTAAGGACAAATCCACTTTACATGCTTTTGGAGTGGAGGTGCTGGTTCCCTTGGGCAAAACAAACTTGAAATGTGTACTAAAGAAAACAACGAGGGAATTGACCTTCCATGTCTTGAACTTTAATTCAGTTACTCTGCTTGGCAATCGTGCCTGTCAGGAACTGGGGCTGATTTCCTTTGACAAAACCGTCCACAAGATGCAAATGTCGTTGGACCCGCTGAGTGAATTCTCTGATCTTTTCGACAACAACCTAGGCAAGTTGCCTGTGATCTACAAGATTATTACTGACCCCGATGTGACACCCGTCATCCGACCCCCGCACCGATTGTCATTTGCCATGACTGACAGGGTTCACTCTATGCGGAAGGGCATGGCCTCCAAAGGCGTAATTGAAGCAGTCAGCGACCCCACCGACTGGGTCTCAACCATAATTGCTACAGTCAAGAAGGGAAAAAATGAAATCCGCGTGTGCATCAATCCTAAAGATCTGAACACTGACATTAAGCGCCCACACCATCCCATGAAGACAGTCGAGGATGTTGCGGCAAAGTCGGAATGACCACCCTATTTTCTGTCCTCGATGCCAAGAACTCTTTCTGGCAGATACCGCTGGACAAGAAGTCATCAAACCTCACCACATTTGCAACCCCATTCGGCAGATATAAGTTTCTGAGAATGCCATTCGGAATCAACTCCGCCAGTGAAGTCTTCTAAAGAGCTATGGAGCAATTATTCGAGGACCTGCCTTGTGCCATTATTGTCGACGATATCCTCATCTATGGTAAAGACGCAGCGGAACACGAGCACAATCTCAGACTCATCTTGGAGCGTGCTGTCAAGATCAACCTCAAGCTCAATCCTGACTAGTGCAAGTTCAGGGTTCCAGTGGTCTCCTACGTCGGCCACATCTTCACCCCTGATGGCCTCGAACCCGATCTGAAGAAAACTACTGACATCACAGAAATGCCTGCCCCAAAAGACGTGAAAGGCCTGCAACGTTTCCTGGGCATGGTAAACTGTCTTGGAAAGTTCATACCGAACCTCAGCTAGCTAAGCTCCACACTGCGGCAGCTGACCAAAAAGGACACTGCATGGTCATGGTTCCAGCAACATCAGGTTGCCTTTGATGTTCTAAAATCCAAACTGACCAGTGCACCGACCCTGACGTTTTTCGACCTGAAACGTCCGGTGACGATCACCTGCGATGCCTCGAAATTCGGGCTCGGCGCAGCCTGCTTGCAACCATCTGATGATGGCACCCTACTACCTGTCGCGTTTCCCTCTCGCACCATGACCGACACGGAGCAGCACTGCGCGCAAATCGGAAAATAACTGCTGGCTGTCGTCTTTGCCTGCTCCAAATTCCACGACTTCGTCTTAGGGAACACGTTCACGGTCGAGACGGACCAACAACCACCAGTTGACAATCCTGAACAAGCCCATCCATGCCGCGCCAGCTTGCTTGCAGCGCATGATGATGCAGCTGCAGCGGTATGGCTTCTCTATTACATACACAAAGGGTACGAACATGCATGTCGCTGACACACTCTCTCGTGCACCTCGAGCATCCTGCGAACAACACCCCCATGAACAGCAGAATTTCACGGTCCTCGGTGTCGATCTCATCTCCAGTAAGCAACTGCGCACCCTGGCCGCGCACACTGCCACTGACGATGCGCTTGAAACCCTCTAATCCATCATCAAAACAGGCTGGCCAGACAAACAATCCCACACGCCCACACAGGTGCAGCCGTTCTTCTTGGTCCGTGATGAACTGGTGGTTCAGGATGGTGTTGTTGTTAAGGGTCACAAGGTAGTGATAATCTCATCGCTACGAGACGAATACTTCAAAGAGGCACACAGCGGTCACCCAGGAGCCGACTCCACACTGGTACGCGTTCGTGATCTGTTCTACTGGCCGAGAATGGCCAAGTACATCCGGGACCGCATAGCCTCTTTCCCCACTTGCAACAATATTGCGCCTCATCAGCAGCGGCAACCCCTTCTGCAACAACCTCCACCAGCACTGCCTTGATCGTCGCTGGCTGCGGACATTTTCGAATGGTGCGGAAAGCACTACCTCGTTCTGGTCGACTCCTTTTCTAACTGGTTTGAACTAGACCTACTGACCTCCCTGACATCTGGGATGGTCATAAAGAAGATGAAAATACAATTCTCAGCCTATGGCGCTCCTGTCATCCTGAGAACCGACAATGGTCGGCAGTTCACCAGCCACTTGTTCAAGCTTTTCGCAGACCGATGGAACTTCCAGCACGTCACGAACAGTCCCGAGTATCCACAGAGTAATGGACTCGCTGAACGCGCTGTCAGAAGCGCCAAGCACTTGCTGGAGGGAGCGCGCATTTCAAAGTCAGACGTCTATCTCAATCTCCTGAATCTCACAAACATCGCCAGAGACGGAACCTTGGATCGCCGGCACAGAGTCTATTGTCAAGAGTCACGAGGTCTCCGGTGCCTATCGCACAACAGCAGCTGGTCCCTCGGGTGCTGAAGCCTGCCACTATCAAGAAACGTCTCCAGGAGAAGCATGACATCCATAAACGGTCATACGACAGTTCCAGCAGACCACTTAAGCCTCTACTGCCGGGCCAGGTCGTCCGTCTACGAACTTCAACTGGACATTATCGTCTGGGCACTGTTGTACGCCCGACTGACGAGCCGCGATCCTACCTTGTGGACTGTGAGGGAGCGGTATACCGGAAAAGTCGACAACACCTGCTTGCTGTGAGGGAGCCCCGACCACCGCCTGCTGATCCCTATGCTCCGCCGCTCCAGTTCCAGCCGCCTTTTGCAATGTCTCCCACCCGTCCCCGCATGCCTTGCACACCCCCACGTCCCTCGGTCTCCACTAACCACGGGGTTTCACCTACCACATGTTTCCCCTTTCGGTCACCACAAGCCTCTCCCGTGCCATTCTCGCCTCCAGGCTCTCCGTCTCATCCTTCAGGTGAGGGAGGGGATGGTTGGGTCCGCACGCGCTCGGGCCGTGTTAGTAGACCACTAGACAGATATGGCGAGTATGTTTAACTTCATGGTATGGGTGCCCTTTCCAACATTTAATCTTTAGGGGGAAGGATGTAAATTGATGATGCAAGTGAACCAATCACACATAAGCCAGCATCACTAACTCCACCCCCTATAACACTTATACTAACGCTTGTTCCCGGCACTGCCAGTCTGAGCACCTAGGATGTACTGACAACCTATTGTCCTCAACGCTGCAAAGTTTCAGAGCTGATTAAAGATGTGTTTAAATCAGACACTGTCTCTGGTGCTTGTTTACTATATGTTAAGGGGAAAAGAGTAGCAAAGTCAAATCTGGGTCACTTGAAGGCAGACACGGGTGAAATTATTATGGGCAACAAGGAAATCGCAGAACAGTTGAATAGGTGCTTCGGATCTGTCTTCGCTAAGGAAGACACAAACAATCTCCCAGATGTACTGGAAGACAGAGGATCTAAGGGGCTAGAGGACATGAAAGTAATTTTCATTAGGCGAGAAATAGTATTGGGTAGGCTAATGTGACTGAAGGATGATAAATCCCCTGGGCCTGATGGTCTGCATCCCAGGGTACTCAAGAAGGTGGCTCTAGAAATAGTGGACGCATTGATGGTCATTTTCCAATGTTCAATAGATTCAAGATCAGTTCCTGTGGATTGGAGAATAACTAATGTTATCCCACCTTTCAAGACACGAGCGAGAGAGAAAACGGGGAATTACAGACCAGTTAGCCTGACTTCGGTGTTGAGAAAGATGCTGGAGTCAATTATTAAAGGTAAAACCATTATAATGGGTGATTTCAATCTACATATAGATTGGGTGAATCAAATTGGCAGGGTTGCTGAGGAAGAGGATTTCTTGGAATGTATGTGGGATAGTTTTCTAAACCAACGTGTAGAAGAACCAACGAGAGAGCACGCTATTCTAGACTGGGTATTGAGTAATGAGCAAGGGTTAGTTAGCAGTCTTGTTGTGCGTGGCCCGTTGGGCAAGAGTGACCATAATATGGTAGAGTTCTTCATTAGGATGGAGAGTGACATTGTTAATTCAGAAACAAAGGTCCTGAACTTAAACAAAGGTGACTTTGAGGGTATGAGACGTGAATTGGCCAAGATAGACTGGCCAATGATTCTTAAAGGGTTGACGGTGGATATGCAATGGAAGGCATTTAAAAACTGCATGGATGAACTACAACAATTGTTCTTCCCAGTTTGGCAAAAGAATAAATCAAGGAAGGTAGTGCATCCGTGGATAACAGGGGAAATTAGGGATAATATCAAAACAAAAGAGGAAACCTACAAATTAGCCAGAACAAGCAGCCTACCAGGGGACTGGGAGAAATTCAGAGTCCAGCAGAGGAGGACAAAGGGCTTAATTAGGAAAGGGAAAATAGATTATGAAAGAAAACTGGCAGGGAACATAAATACTGACTGCAAACGTTTTTATAGATATGTCCAGAAGAAAAGATTAGTTAAAACAAATGTAGGTCCCGTGCAGTCAAAAACAGGCGAATTGATCATGGGGAACAAGGACATGGCAGACCAATTGAATAATTACTTTGGTTCTGTCTTCACTAAAGAAGACATAAATAATCTGCCGGAAATAGCAAGAGACGGGGGTTAAATGAGATGGAGGAACGGAGTGAAATCCAAGTTAGCCGGTAAGTGGTGTTAGGTAAATTGAATGGATTAAAGGCCGATAAATCCCCAGGGCCGGATAAGTTGCGTCCCAGTGTACTTAAGGAAGTAGCCGCAGAAATAGTGGATGCATTAGTGATAATTTTTCAAAACTCTTTAGATTCTGGAGTAGTTCCTGAGGACTGGAGGGTAGCTAATGTAACCCCACTTTTAGAAAAGGGAGGGAGAGAGAAAACGGGGAATTACAGACCAGTCAGTCTGTAATTGGTGGGGAAAATTCTGGAGTCAGTTATTAACGATGGGATAGCAGCACATTTGGAAAGTGGTGAGTTCATTGGACAAAGTCAGCATGGATTTATGGAAGGTAAATCATGTCTGACGAATCTTATAGAATTTTTCGAGGATGTAACTAGTAGAGTGGATAAGGGAGAACCAGTGGATGTGTTATATCTGGACTTTCAGAAGGCTTACGACAAGGTCCCATATAAGAGATTAGAATACAAACTTAAAGCACATGGTATTGGGGGTTCAGTATTGATGTGGATAGAGAACTGCTGGCAGACAGGAAGGAAAGAGTAGGAGTAAACGGGTCCTTTTCAGAATGGCAGGCATTGACTAGAGGGGTACCGCAAGGCTCAGTGCTGGGACCCCAGCTATTTACAATATATATATTAATGATCTGGATGAGGGAATTGAATGCAGCATCTCCAAGTTTGCGGACGACACGAAGCTGGGGGGCAGTGTTAGCTGTCACGAGGATGCTAGGAGGCTGCAAGGTGACTTGGATAGGTTGGGTGAGTGGGCAAAGGTATGGCAGATGCAGTATAATGTGGATACATGTGAGGTTATCCACGTTGGTGGCAAAAACAGGAAAGTAGACTATTATCTGAATGGTGGCCGATTAGGAAAAGGGGAGATGCAACGAGACCTGGATTTCATGGTACACCAGTCATTGAAAGTAGGAATGCAGGTGCAGCAGGCAGTGAAGAAAGCAAATGCTATGTTAGCATTCATAGCAAAAGGATTTGTGTATAAGAGCAGGGAGGTTCTACTGCCGTTGTACAGGGTCTTGGTGAGACCACACCTGGAGTATTGCGTACAGTTTTGGTCTCCTAATCTGAGGAAAGACACTCTTGCCATAGAGGGAGTACAGAGAAGGTTCACCAGACTGATTCCTGGGATGGCAGGACTTTCATATCAGGAAAGACTGGATAGACTCGGCTTGTACACGTTGGATTTCAGAAGACTGAGGGGGGGATCTTATAGAAACTTACAAAATTCTTAAGGGGTTGGACAGGCTAGATGCAGGAAGATTATTCCCGATGTTGGGGAAGTCCAGAACTAGGGGTCACAGTTTAAGGATAAGAGGGAAGACTTTTAGGACCGAGATGAGGAAATCATTTTTTACACAGAGTGGTGAATCTGTGAAATTCTCTGCCACAGAAGGTAGTTGAGGCCAGTTCATTGGCTATATTTAAGAGGGAGTTAGATGTGGCCCTTGTGGCTAAAGGGATCAGGGGGAATGGAGAGAAGGCAGGGATGGGATACTGAGTTGGGTGATCAGCTCAAATGGCGGTGCAGGCTCGAAGGGCCGAATGGCCTACTCCTGCACCTATTTTCTATGTTTCTATGTAAGAGGTAATAATGGGGCATTTGGATAGCAGTAAAATGATTAGTCCAAGTCAACATGGATATTTGAAAGGGAAATCATGCTTGACTAACCTTCTGGAATTTTTTGAGGATGTGACAAGTAAAATGGATGAAGGGGTGCCAGTGGATGTAGTGTATCTAGACTTTCAGAAAGCCTTTGATAAGGTCCCGCACGGGAGAATGGTGACTAAAATTAGAGCACTTTGTACTGGGGGTAGGGTGTTGACATGGATAGAAAATTGGTTGGCAGACCGGAAGCAAAGTGTAGGAGTGAACGGGTTATTT
>CM075997.1:8457942-8514681 GCA_038087875.1 Malacoraja senta
ATGTGCATAAATGTTCGATTAATGTAAGACATCCTCTGATTCAATTTAAAATTTTACATAGATTATATTATTCAAAAGCAAAATTAAGTAAATTTTACCCAAATACCTCGGCAAACTGTTACAAATGCCTAGTCCAAGAATCAACTATAGCACATTCTTTTGTTTTTTGTATAAAAATTCAAAGATTTTGGAATGAAATTTTTGAAATTTTCACTAAATTATTTAAAATAAAACTGAAACCGAATGCAGAACTGATTATTTTTGGAACAATAGAAGCAAGTTTGGAGCTGACTTCGTTTCAAAGGAGTTTTCTTAGTTATGGCTTAATAACGGCAAAAATATTAATACTGAAATTTTGGAAAAATGCTCCTACGCCAACAATAAAAATGTGGACTTCTAATATGTCGGAATTGTTACATCTAGTGGATATGAGATTCCTCCTAGCAGGTAAACAAGACCAATTCCAAAAGATTTGGTCTCCATATATCGACTTATTACAAACATAGGGTGCAACAAAAGATGATAATAAATGGTTTTAGGTCCTGGCGAGGGGTGAGTAAAGATATGAAGTAGATGCATCCCTTTCATACGGTCCTATCTTATTTTATTTTTTCTCTTTTTTTTTTCTTTTCTTCTTTAACTACTTCATGTGGTTTAGGTTCACATGTATGTTCCTGGACCACTTTTTCATTCACTCACTGACTGTCTTTGCTAGCTCCTTCTATCCTTTTTTCTATTAAAGTTGAAAAACAGAAGTGGTACAAGAACTGTATAAATTTACGTTATTGCAGATTACTGTAATGTAAAATACTTCTAATAAATAAAACAAATTAAAAAATAAAAAATATGAGAATCCCAGTGCTGGGAAGGAGGTCAGGGATAGTTTATTTATTTTTTGTCTTCAATTGTCTGTAAAGAAGCTATAACGACACATCGTTACTTTACTATCTTTATTCATACTGGAGCATTACATATTGCACTAGCTGTACGTGGTCTGTCACAGGAACTAGAGAGCGATCTGTGGGTGGGGAGGTTGTAGTTATACTTGTGATATGGGGAGTGGTTAGTAGTGATGAGGTCACTATATTAAAGGCACATGCATATATCATCTACATCCTTCCCCTTGGAAACGACAGGCAAATACAATAGTGACAGGGCGACCACGGCTCATGTGCTAGGACGGTTAAACAAAATCGCCATAGCGGACAGGCGGTTTGACAAGACGTCCCGACCGGGTTCGCATCTCGCCATCCTCCCTTCCGGCAGGAAGAAGAGGCACCGATGGGGGCAGACGAACCTGAAAGGGGGAAACGGGAGGAGACGGAGGAGACCGCGGCACCAGAACCGGAGGTGATGCGGGATCAGGAGCGGGCAGAGCGCGGGCAGGCGAGCGAGGACTAGCCGGAGTAGGGTGGGACGGAAGGAGTTGAGGTGGTGTAGACCGTTGCATGTTAGGAAGGACGGGCAGAGCATCGCCCGGACGCGAAAACGGCAGTGGCGGAGCAAAGGGATCCGCGGCAGGCGGACGCGGCTCGTTGACGAGCCGAAGGTGCTGGCGGGTCCGTCGGTAAATGGCTCCCGCATGGTCGACGAGATAAGACCTGGGCGACCCCGCAGAGCCGACGACGGTAGCGAGCTTGGAGTGACCGGAAGGGTCTGCATGCGGACAACTTGACCGGGGAAGAGGCGCAGCAGCGGGTGGCAGGACCTGTCATGGGAACGCTTCTGGACATCGTGCCTGAAGGCAATGCGTTTCTGAACCGCCGCAGGCGTGAGGACAGACGGTATGAGGGAGCGCTGGGCCACAGGGAGCGGGAGTCTGGTAGCGCGAGACATGAGCCGCTGAGCAGGGGAACCCATGGCAGAGTCGCGGGAAATGTTGCGGAGGTTGAGGAGAGCCAGATAGAAATCGGAGTTAATACCACGACATTGCTCCAGCAGGTTCTTTGCACTACGGAGGGCACGCTCGGCCAGACCGTTGCTTTGCGGGTACTCCGGGCTGCTGGTGAAATGGTGGAAGTTCCATCTGGAAGCGAAAGCTTTAAACTCGGAGCTCGTAAACTGGCTGCCATTGTCCGACTGTATGCTTGCCGGGGGGCCAAAAGTGCCAAAATGAGGGCATAACCTGTCGATGACGGCCGAAGAGGTTAGGGAGTGCAGCCGGTCGACCTCGAACCAGCTGGAGTAGGAGTCAACGAGAACCAGGAAGTGTTTGCCCCGCCACTCGAAAATGTCGACGGCAACCGCCATCCAGGGCAGTTCGGGCGCAGGCTTCTGCAGAAGCGGCTGGCGCTGCTGGTGGGGGGCGAGACTGTTGCAGGTGGAACACGAGGAGACTCTCTCCCGGATGTATTGGGCCATACCCGGCCAATAGAACTGGCTCCGGGCGAGAGACACGGTGGCTTCGGCCCCAGGATGTCCGCGGTGAGCGACCTGAAAATAGTGGTCGTGCAGCGCAGCAGGCACGACCACCTTGTGACCCTTCACCACCACGCCGTCGTGTAGTACGAGCTCGTCACGGACCAGGAAGTAGGGCACGGCGCCAGCCGGCAACGCGGAACGACGGTCGGGCCAGCCCCGCTGGATGACGGCAGAAAGCTGTTGCAGGGCAGGGTCATTGGTAGTGTGTTCAACCAGGGACTTCATCTGCTGTGAAGGGACGATGTTCACTTGGAGCACCACTAGATCAGACATCTCATATGGGTGGCGAACGGTGGACGTTAGCGGGGCGCGAGACAACGTGTCGGCCACAAACATGTCCTTGCCCTTACGATAAACCACATCGAAAGTGAAGCGTTGGAGCTGCAGCATCATGCGCTGCAGGCGGGATGGGGCAACATGGATCGACTTGTTGAGAATGGTGACAAGCAGCTGGTGGTCAGTTTCAATGGTGAAAGTGTTGCCCAGGACGTAGTCTTTGAATTTGGAGCAGGCAAACACCACGGCCAGTAGCTCCTTCTCGATCTGCGCGTAGTGCTGTTCGGTGGTGGTCATGGTGCGGGATGCGAAGGAGACAGGCAGCTGTAGGCCGTCATGGGCCTGGAGACAGGCGTCACCGAGTCCGAACTGAGAGGCGTCGCAGGTGAGGACAATGGGACGCTGCAGGTCAAAAAACCTGAGTGTGGGGGTGCTGATTAGCTTGGATTTAAGGATGTCGAAGGCTTTCTGGTGGTGGGGGAACCAAACCCAGGACGTGTCCTTTTTTTATCAAATCCCTCAGGGGAGCGCTGAGCTCGCTGAGGTCGGGGATGAACTTCCCCAGGTAGTTTACCATGCCCAGGAAGCGTTGTAGGCCTCCACATTAGTAGGAGAAGGCATCCCGGAAATGGCAGCCGTTTATTGCGGGTCCGGTTTCAGCCCCTCGGCGGTGAATACATGTCTAACATAGGTGACCTCCGGGACGCGAAATCGGCACTTCTTGGGGTTCAGTTTCAAGTTGATTTCCCAAGCCCGGTCTAGGACCTGGCGGAGGTTGAAATCGTGTTCGGCGACGTCCTTACCGTAAACGAGGATGTCGTCAACGATGATGGCGCACGGTCGATCGGAAAACAGCTGTTCCATTGTCCGTTGGAATACCTCGCTGGCAGAGTTGATTCCGAATGGCATTCGGAGAAACCGAAATCTGCCGAAGGGGGTGGCGAAAGTTGTCAAGATGGAGGACTGCTCGTCAAGTGGTATTTGCCAGAAGGAGCTTTTGGCATCGAGGTCAGAAAAAAACGTTGCCGGACCAACCTGTGCAGCGACTTCCTCTACCGTTATCATAGGGTAGTGTGGGCGTCTAATGGCCAGGTTGAGGTCTTTGGGGTTGATGCAGATGCGTATCTCGCTTTTGTCCTTTTTCGCGGCAACAACCATGGTGGAGACCCACCTGGTGGGCTCGATGACCGCCTTTAGGATGCCCATTTTTACCATACTGTGTAGCGTCGACTCCACTCAGGCCTTGATGGCGAAGGAGACACGGTGAGGTCCATTGACCACTGGTTCGACCTTGCGGTCCTACTGCAATCTTGTAGCTGCAGGGCAGTTTGCCCAGCTCATCATCAAAGCGGTCGGGATATTCGACCAACGGGTCCATGAGGGCCTGCACCTGGTGAATGTCACGGTGGAAGGATACCAGGCCCATTTCCTGGCATGCCTGGATACCCAGCAGGGTAATGCATTTTTGATCGAGGAGATAGAAGGTGAGGGGCCAAGAGGACTCCAGTATCTTGCAGCTTAGCGCAGCCTGGCCCACAGGAGTAAGAACCCCTCCCCCGTAGGCATGCAAAGTTGAGCTGTCAGAAAGAATCTGCTCATTAGTTCTTATCTTTTTGAAGAGTGTTGTTGACATAACGTTCGCAACCGCCCCGGTGTCAATCTTAGCAGTGAAGGTCGACTTGTTCACAGTTACTCGCACTGAAGGGTCTGTTATCATAGCAGGTGCGCCCAACACAGTAAACAGGCTGTTCTCCCCCTGAGAGGAGTGTGATGCAGATACAGACTGTCCATCGAAATAGCACGGGGAGCTGAGCTCATTATCAGTTTGTAACAGGTTGTTTAAATTGCACCTCGGAGCAGCGAAATGCTTCCCACGGGAACGACAGGCCGCAGCGAAATGGTTCAATTTTTTGCAGACATTACACGTTTTACCCAAGGCAGGGCACACATTGTATTGATGAGTGGTGAAGTTACAATTAGGGCACCTTTGCCGGGCACGTCCCCCGGGAGCAGTTCCGAACCCCGGGGCACGTCCCCCTTGAGCAGCGAGCGACCCCGTGGGCCGCGACCGGGACGTGTTCATCAGACGGCTGGAAGTGCTGGCAAGGTTAATCTCCTGCTAAGCCGGTGACACCGCCGAGGTGACAGCCTCAGCTAAGCGGGTGGCATGCATTGCATCGTTGAAAGTCAGATCGGGCCTCCGCAAAAGTTCGGCCCTGAGCTTATCATCGCGGAGACCGTAAACCAGAAGGTCCCTAATAATCTCCTCGGGGTCAGCGTGTTGAGGCGGCAGCGCCTGGCCAGGTGCCGCAGCGCAGAGACCTAGTTCTCTGCTGATTCCCCAGGGAGCTGACGCCGCGCGAACAGTTTAAAACGTTCTAAGATGCAGTTTGTTGGAATGTCACAAATAGCATTAAACTTAGCCACCAGACATACCGGGTCACGAGCAGATTCTCCCGCAGCGTAGACGAAGAAGTCTGAGCGAGCCAGGGCCCCGGGACCAGCCAAGTTGAGAAGCAGAGAGGCTGTGAGCTCTGGGGTGGCGGCAGGATGAGCGATGGTGACATAGTGGTCAAAGTCACGTTTGAAGACATCCCATCGATGGGCAATGTCTGAATCGAAAACGAGCACATCAGGCTTACGGGCAGAAGTGGCCATACGAGGAAATGAGAAGGTAGGGGAAACAAAAAACTGGGACAAAATTAAATGATAAACCGATAGACAGGAGGCGCAAGGTAAGAGGTATGACACCATGTAAAGAAGCTATAACGACACATCGTTACTTTACTATCTTTATTCATACTGGAGCATTGCATATGGCACTAGCTGTACGTGGTCTGTCACAGGAACTAGAGAGCGATCTGTGTGTGGGGAGGTTGTAGTTATACTTGTGATATGGTGAGTGGTTAGTAGTGATGAGGTCACTATATTAAAGGCACATGCATATATCATCTACAGAAATATGTTTCTCCTCCCCAATCTACTCTCTCTCAACATTTACTCCCCATAATGATTTCCCTCAAACTACGGTCTGATGTAACTCACAAGTTGCCACACCTCATAGAATATGCTAAATTCAACCCGAAATGTTCTCCTGAAATGCTGCCTGATCCACTTTTTTTTAAACCAGCAAGTTAGCTTCATTTCCCCTACAAGGACACCCAAATCCCCTTGCAGAGTTACATTCTAAAGTTTAAATACTCTTATTTTCTATTCTTCCTCCCCAAAAGAAGAAAAAATATATATTCCTACATTATGCTCCAACTGCCAAATTCTGTCTCAGTCAACCTAAACTCTGCAATTTTATGTCATCATCACTTACTAACAAATTTGACTATAAAATAGTCTTGCTCTTTTTTAATGCAAATTAATAACATGGGTGATGAATAACTGATATGCTAGCACTCGCTCTTTTGGCACAAGTGGTATTCTGGAAACTTGAAAACAGTCCCTTTAAGAACAAGGAGTAGGCCATTTAGGACTGAGATATTGCCTTATCCAATCTCATCCAGTGTGGCATCCGTCTCCTTTTGAACTCAATTCGAAAGATAAGAAAATAGGAAGAAAACACTTAAAACACCAATGAGACAAAACAAACAACCTACATTTTTTCATCTCTCCTCTATTGAAATTTAAGAGAAAATAAAGAATGAACTTAATTTTCATAGATTTCTACCACATTTGCAAAGAACAAAGGAAATGAAATAACCTTGTGTGGCTTCACCTCCACACAGCTACTGACTTCTTAAAGAGACACACACTAAGTCTTAAAACATATTAGTCTCTACAAGGAATTCCTACATAGAAGAGGAAAGCTCATTCAATGACATCCTATTTCATCTGAAGTGTAGGATTAAATCAGCATGCACCCAATTGTTCCACAAACACGTAACAATCTTTAAACTTAATTATTTTTATGCCTTTTTCCTGTGACATTCACTCACAAGTTGCCACACCTCATAGAATATGCTAAATCTCACAGATATTCACATGCGGTGCTGGCTCGAGGGGCCGAATGGCCTACTCCTGCACCCATTGTCTATTGTCCATTGTGTCCGACTGCCCTACGACTACAGATATGCATGGAGGTGAGAATAATTTCTTATCATTTCTGGAGATGGTGGGAATTTTCTTTCATTATTGATAGCACAACATGAGTTCTGAAGAATTCCCAAGAACACTGTGAGGTCAGGAAAAACGTTCTTTACTGTTACGTATGGCACAAATGCGTCAAAACTTTATTTTGAAAAAAACACTTTGGGCCAGTGGCAGCCAGCTGGTACTGTGAGCAGTCGGCTGTGTGCAGCTTGGCTTACTGTTACATTTTCACTTGGTACAGTATAAATAAGAAGATGCTGGTACTGTTGATTGTCTGCTCCTCGACAGGGCCAAGGAGGGCTTATATTAGAAACACTATCCCATCCGTTTCCCACCACGGAAAGCTGGCCTGTTGAGTTCTACCGGCACTTCTACGCCTAGTCTATATACAAGGAACAGCAGGTGCTGGTTTACAAAAAGAGACACAATCTCCTGGGGGTAACTTGCACCTCTGGAGAGCATGGAAAGGCATCATTCTAGGTCAGGACCCTTCTTCAGACTGCTTGGTGTGGGGGGGTGAAAATTGGAAAGGAGAGGTGGGAGTGATCGCCTTAGATTCCCTTTACAGATATAGCCTGAACCACTGAGTTCCTCCACCGATTTAGAGGAAATGGACAGACGACATTTTGAGTCACGGCCCTCCTTCAGACTGATTGGAGAGAGTGGGGGGAGGAAGCAGGAAAAGAGATATGGGGGCTGGGCAAACCTGGAAAGTGATAGGTGGACACAAAATGCTGGAGTAATTCAGCGGGACAGGCAGCATCTCTAGAGAGGAATGGGTGACGTTTCAGGTTGAGACCCTTCTCCACAAGTGATAGGTGCATATTTGTGAGGGAGCCACAAGAAACTACAGATGCTGGAATCTTGCATGGAACACAATTTAAATGCACAGAATCTCTTGCCCGGAGTGGGGGGATCCAGGACCAGAGGACATGGGTTCAAAGTGATGGGGAAAAGATTTAATAGGAATCTGAGGGGTATTTTTTTCCACAGAGGGTGATGGGTGTATAGAATAAGCTGCCAGAGGAGGTAGTTGAGGCTGGGACTATCCCAACGTTACGGTTAGACAGGTATATGGATAGGACGAGTTTGGAGGGGTCTGGACCAAACGCAGGCAGCTGGGACTAGTGTAGCCAGTACGTGTTGGTCGGTGTGGGCAAATTGGACCGAAGGGCCTGTTTCCACACTGTTTCACTCTATGACTCTAACACAAAGTACTGGAGCAACTCGGCAGCATCTTTGGAGAACATGGATAGGTGACGTTTCACAGAGTGCTGGAGTAACTCGGCGATCAGGCATCTGTGGAGAACATGGATAGGTGACGTTCCGCAGAGTGCTGGAGTAACTCGGCGGGTCAGGCAGCATCTGTGGAGAAGATGGATAGGTGACATTTCGGGTCAGGGCCCTTCTTCAGACTGACACGATGTTAACAGATGAGGGGTAAGTGACAGAGGCGAGATAAAATAAGGAGATAAAAGGGTGTGAGATAAGGAGAGAGTAATTTATATGTGCAGCTTTAAGGGGTATTGGTCAGGTAGCATTTGGAGTATTGCATACAGTTCTGGTCACTCTATTACAGGACTGATGTGGAGGCTTTGGGGAAGGTGCAGAGATGGTTAACCAGAATGGTTCAAAAACATAGAACTGCAGATGCTGGTTTTCAAAAAAGCACACAAAATGCTGGAGCAACTCCATGGGACGGGCAGCATCTCTGGAGAGAACGAATGGGTGATGTTTCGGATCAAGTCTGAAGACGGTCTCGATCCGAAACGTCACCCATTCCTTCCAGCAATTTGTGTCTACATAAACAGTCCCTTTTTGGACTGATGGAGTATGGGGAAAAAGCTGGAAAAAAGAGATGGGGTCGGGACTCCAGGACTAGATTAGGAAGAGAGGGGGAGTATATGCGGGATCTTGGAATGTATGCGGGATAGTTTTCTAAACCAACATTTAGAGGAACCAACGAGAGAGCAGGCTATTCTAGACTGGGTATTGAGTAATGAGGAAGGGTTAGCCTTGTTGTGCGTGGCCCCTTGGGCAAGAGTGACCATAATATGGTTGAGTTCTTCATTAGGATGGAGAGTGACATTGTTAATTCAGAAACAAGGGTTCTGAACTTAAAGAAAGGTAACTGTGAGGGTAGGAGACGTGAATTGGCCAAGATTGACTGGAAATTAATTCTTAAAGGGTTGACGGAGGATATGCAATGGAAGGCATTTAAAGACTGCATGGATGAACTACAAGAATTGTTCGTCCCAGTTTGTCAAAAGAATAAATCAGGGAAGGTAGTGCATCCGTGGATAACAAGGGAAATCAGGGATAGTATCAAAACAAAAGATGAAGCGTACAAATTAGCCAGAAAAAGCCGCCTACCAGAGGACTAGGAGAAATTCAGAGTCCAGCAGAGGAGGACAAAGGGCTTAATTAGGTAAGGGAAAATAGATCATGAAAGAAAACTGGCAGGGAACATAAAAACTGACTACAAACGTGTTTATGGATATGTGAAGAGGAAAAGGATTAGTTAAAACAAATGTAGGTCCGATTTCCGGTGGCGCTATGGAGGCTTGAGTCCAGCGCCAATTAGCTCCGTGCCGAAGAAAACTAAAACGGGAGAAAATCGGGTCTTACCTGCAGCGATCGCGATCTGAACGGCTGCCTGCCGCGTGACGTCATCAGGAGCGCGACTTGGACGGTATGTCGACACAACGTCCCCCCCCTCCCGTGGGACACAAAAAAAACCGCCTAAAGGGAAACCCCAACCGATGGAAGAGGAAGGCCCAACTGAGGCCTCGGCCTCAGGTAGAATGACTGCCCAGGAAGACCCTCCGAAGAAAACAAAGCAGAAAAAGACTGAAATGGATGATCTTAAAGCTTTTCTCGCTGCAGAATTGAAAACCTTTGGAGTGAATTTTAAAGAGGATTTTAAAGAGGAACTTAACTCTTTTAAGGTAGATTTTAAAGCAGAAATGCTTTCTACCGTTCAAGAAATACTGGAAGTCTGGAAGAGGTCGAGGGAGGAGGAGGTCGAGGAACAGAGGGAAGTGCTGGAAGCAAGGCTCGTTTCGGTGGAAGCGAGCCTTAAAATGGAGGTGGCCCCCATTCATCAAGAACTCGAACAACATAGAACAGCGATAACCGAACTTGAGAAATGGGCGGCGACAAGTGGGGAAACTGTAGGTGTAGATGAGATATGCATGTGCCTTTAACATAGTGACCTCATACCTACTAACCACTCCCCATATCACAAGTATATCTACAACCTCCCCACCCACAGATCGCTCTCTAGTTCCTGTGACAGACCACGTACAGCTAGTGCAATGTGTAATGCTCCAGTATGAATAAAGATAGTAAAGTAACGATGCCTCATTATGAATCCTTTACATGGTGTCAAATAACTTACCTTGCGCCTCCTGTTTATCGGTTTATCATTTAATTTTGTCCCAGTTTTTTGTTTCCCCCGCCCTCCTGTTTCTTTGTCATGGCCTCTTCTGCCCGTAAGCCCGATGTGCTCGTTTTTTATTTAGACATCGCCCTTCGATGGGACGTATTCAAACGTGACTTTGAACACTATTTCACGATCGCTCATCCTGACGCCACCCCCGCTTTCAAAGCCTCTCTGCTTCTCAACTTGGCTGGTCCCGAGGCCCTGACTCGCTCCGACTTCTTCGTCTACGCTGTTGGAGAATCAGCTCGGGACCCGGTATGTCTGTTGGCTAAGTTTGACGCTATTTGTGACATTCCGACTAATTGCATCTTAGAACGTTTTAAACTGTTCGCGCGGCGTCAGCTCCCTGGGGAATCTGCTGAGAACTATGTCATTGCGCTGCGGCACCTCGGAAGGCGCTGCCGCCTCCACGCGTGGAACCCCGATGAGATTATCAGGGACCTTCTGGTTTACGGTCTCCGTGATGAGAAGCTCAGGGCCGAACTTCTGCGCAAGCCGGATCTGACTTTAGCCGATGCTATGCACGCTACTCGCTTAGCTGAAGCTGTTTACTCGGCGGCGTCGCCGGCTGAGCAGGCGATCAACTTTGCCAGCACTCCCAGTCATCTCATGAACACACCCCAGTCGCGACCCCCAGGGTCGCTCGCTGCTCGAGGGGGACGCGCCCCGGGGTTCGGTGCTGCTACATGGGGAGGTACCCGGCAAAGGTGCCCTAATTGCAACTTCACAACTCATCAATTCAATGTGTGCCCTGCTTTGGGAAAAAACTGTAATGTCTGCAAAAAATTGAACCATTTTGCTGCGGCTTGTCGTTCCCGTGGGAAGCCTGTCGCTGCTCGAAGGGGAAATTTAAACAACCTTCTACAAGCTGACAATGAGCTCAGCTCCCAGTGCTATTCCGATGAACATTCTGTTTCTGCATCTGACTCCTCTCAGGGGGAGACCAACTTGTTTACCGTGTTGGACGCACCTGCTATGATAACGGATCCTTCTGTGCAAGTCACTGTGAACAACTCGACCTTCACTGCTAAAATCGACACGGGGGCGGTGACCAACGTAATGTCAACATCCCTTTTCAACCAGATAAGAACTAATGAGCAGATATTTTCCCAGAGCTCAACCTTGCATGCCTACGGTGGGGAGATTCTTACTCCTGTGGGCAAGGCCACGCTACACTGTAAGATACTAGAGACCACTCGGCCCCTCACCTTCTATCTCCTCAATCGAAAATGCATTCCCCTGCTGGGGATCCAGGCATGCCAGGATATGGGACTGGTGTACTTCCACCGGGACATCCACCAGGTGCAGACTCTTATGGACCCGCTGGCCGATTATCCCGACCGCTTTGATGATAAGCTAGGCAAACTACCCTGCAGCTACAAGATTGTAGTGGACCATAAGATCGTTCCTGTGGTCCATGCTCCTCACCGTGTCTCCTTCGCCATGAGGGACAGAGTGGAGGCGACCCTACACAGTATGGTACAAATGGGCGTCCTAAAGGCGGTCGTCGAGCCCACCAGCTGGGTCTCTTCCATGGTTGTTGCTGCTAAAAAGGACATGAGCGAGATACGCATCTGCATCAACCCCAAAGACCTCAACCTGGCCATTCGACGCCCTCACTACCCTATGAGAACGGTGGAAGACGTCGCTGCACAGGTTGGTCCAGCAACGGTTTTTTCTGTCCTCGATGCCAAAAGCTCCTTCTGGCAGATACCACTGGACGAGCGGTCGTCCATTTTGACAACTTTCGCCACCCCCTACGGAAGGTTTCGGTTCCTCCGAATGCCATTCGGGATCAACTCTGCCAGCGAGGTATTTCAGCGGACAATGGAGCAGTTGTTTTTAGGTCTACCTTGCGCCATAATTGTTGACGACATCCTCGTTTACGGTAAGGACGTTGCCGAACACGATGTCAACCTCCGCCTGGTCCTGGACCGGGCCCGGCAAATCAACTTGAAACTGAACCCCAAGAAGTGCCGATTCCGCGTCTCGGAGGTCACCTATGTTGGACATGTATTCACCGCTGAGGGATTAAAGCCAGACCCGCAGAAAACGGCTGCCATCTCAGGGATGCCCCCTCCTACCAATGTGGCAGGCCTGCAACGCTTCCTCGGCTTGGTAAACTACCTGGGAAGTTCATCCCCGACCTCAGCGAGCTCAGCGCTCCCCTGAGGGATCTGATCAAAAAGGACACGTCCTGGCTTTGGTTACCCAACCATCAGAAGGCATTTGACATTCTTAAGTCTAAGCTGATCAGCACCCCCACGCTCAAGTTCTTTGACCTGCAGCGTCCCATTGTCCTCACCTGCGACGCCCCTCAGTTCGGACTCGGTGCCGCCTGTCTCCAGGTCCATGACGGCCTGCAGCTGCCTGTCTCCTTCGCGTCCCGCACCATGACCGCCACCGAACAGCACTACGCGCAGATTGAGAAGGAGCTACTGGCCGTGGTGTTTGCCTGCTCCAAATTCCGGGACTACATCGTGGGCAACACTTTCACCGTTGAAACTGACCATCAGCCACTTGTCACCATCCTCAGCAAATCGATCCATGTGGCCTCATCACGCCTGCAGCGCATGATGCTGCAGCTCCAGCGCTTCACGTTCACGGTGGTTTATCGTAAGGGCAAGGACATGTTCGTGGCCGACACGTTGTCTCGCGCCCCGCTGACGTCCACCGCTCGCCACCAATATGAAATGTCTGAGTTATTGGTGCTACGATTGAACATCGTCCCCTCACAGCAGATGAAGTCCCTGGTTGAACATACTACCAATGACCCTGCCCTGCAACAGCTGTCTGCCGTCATCCGGCAGGGCTGGCCTGACCGTCGTTCGGCACTGCCGGCTGGTGCCGTGCCCTACTTCCTGATTCGGGACGAGCTCGTACTGCACGACGGCGTGGTGGTGAAGGGTCACAAAGTGGTCGTGCCCGCGGCGCTGCACGACCACTATTTTCAAGTCGCACACCGCGGTCACCCTGGGGCCAGCTCTATTGGCCGGATATGGCCAAATACATCCGGGAGAGGGTCTCCTCGTGTTCCACCTGCAACAGCCTCGCCCCCCATCAGCAGCCTCAGCCGCTTCTACAGCAGCCCGCGCCCGAACTGCCCTGGATGGCGCTTGCCGCTGACATTTTCGAGTGGCGGGGCAAACACTTCCTGGTTCTCGTTGACTCCTACTCCAGCTGGTTTGTGGTCGACCGGCTGCATTCCATGACCTCTTCGGCCGTCATCGACAGGTTGTACCCTCATTTTGGCACTTTTGACCCCCCGGCAAGCCTGCAGTCGGACAATGGCAGCCAGTTCACGAGCTCCGAGTTTAAAGCGTTCGCTTCCAGATGGAACTTCCGCCATTTCACCAGCAGCCCGGAGTACCCGCAAAGCAACGGTTTGGCCGAGCGCGCAGTCCGCAGCGCCAAGCACCTGTTGGAACAGTGTGGTGGCATTATCTCCGACTTCCATCTGGCCCTCCTCAACCTTCGGAACATTTCCCGCGACTCTGCCATGGGTTCACCTGCTCAGCGGCTCATGCCTCGCGCTACCAGACTCCCGCTCCCTGTGGCCCAGCGCTCCCTCATACCCTCCATCCGCCCACCTGCGGCGGTTCAGAAACGCATTGCCTTCAGGCACGACGTCCAGCAGCGTTCCCATGACAGGTCCTGCCACCCGCTGCCGCGCCTCTTCCCCGGTCAAGTTGTCGGTATGCAGACCGCTCCCGGTCACTCCAAGCTCGCTACTGTCGTCGGCTCTGCGGGGTCGCCCAGGTCCTATCTCGTCGACCACGCTGGTGCCATTTACCGACGGTCCCGCCAACACCTTCGGCTCGTCAACGAGCCGCGTCCTCCTGCCGCGGATCCCTTTGCTCCCCCACTGCCTGTTTCGCGTCAGGGCTTTGCTCTGCCCGTCCTTCCTGACATGCAACGTTCTGCTCCTCCTCCGCCCCTTCCGTTCCACCCCACTCCGACTAGTCCTCGCTCGCCTGCCCGCGCTCTTCCCGGTCCTGACCTCGCATCTCCTCCGGGTTCGGTGCCGCGCTCTCCTCCGTCTCCTCCGTTTCTCCCATTCAGGTTCGTCTTTCCCCGCCGGTGCCTCTTCCTCCTGCAGGAAGGGTGGCTGGCGAGACGCGAACCCGGGCGGGACGTCTTGTCAAACGGCCTGACCGCTATGGCGATTTTGTTTAACTATCCTAGCGCATGAGCCGTGGTCGCCATGTCACCATTGTATTTGCCTGTCGTTTCGAAGAGGAAAGATGTAGATGAGATATGCATGTGCCTTTAACATAGTGACCTCATACCTACTAACCACTCCCCATATCACAAGTATATCTACAACCTCCCCACCCACAGATCGCTCTCTAGTTCCTGTGACAGACCACGTACAGCTAGTGCAATGTGTAATGCTCCAGTATGAATAAAGATAGTAAAGTAACGATGCCTCATTATGAATCCTTTACAGTAGGTCGACTCATTATTGAAAACCAACGCCTCACCGATATGGTGATCAAATTAAGTGATAAATGTACCGATTTGGAGGGGCGTCAAAGACGTAAGAATCTAAGAATTGTAGGGGTGAAAGAAGGAAGTGAGAGGGAAATGGGCCCTCGGGATTTTGTGGCAGACCTACTACAAAAAGTCTTAAAATTGGATCAAAAACCTTTACTCGGGCGAGCTCATAGAGCGCAGCGGCGTCGTACACAAGATGATACCCATCCAAGACAAATTATCGTAAAGGTGCAACTGGATCATGAATTTGACGAAATAATGAAGAAAATTGTCCGAGGCGGACAGCTCCATTTTGAAGGTGTGAGGTTCAGTATCTACCGAGATTATCCAGCAGAGGTCTTCAAGAAAAGGGCGCTGTTCACTGAGACAAAAAGAATACTGAAGAATGTACCTGATTTGAGATACGGCCTGCTCTACCCCGCAAGACTAAGAGTCACCTACAAGAACAAGGAGCAATTTTTTACAGACCATGAAAAAGCACTGGAATTCGCCAAAGAAATTGGGAACGTGACCGCAGACTGAAGAATTTACATTACCCTTCAGGAGTCAAGGATTAACGGGACCGCCAGATCTAAAAGGATCTTTAAAGTTCTTTTAAGAGCTTTAAGGACATTTGAAAACCGAATGGACAGTGGACATTGGAGAAAACCGTGTTTTGTTTTTTTTTTTAATTAATTTTTTTAATATTTTTATTAATCACTATTATTATCTGTATATTCATATCTAACTATATATGTAATAACTAATACTTATTAAATATCTATATTACTACTAACATTATTAACATTTATATTACTCATAAAAATTTAATACTGGGTATGATTGATAACAATGATTAATAACTAATTATTTCTCAATTTAAAATTAATTTATAGATTTAGCGAGGATATTAATATGATATGTAGAGTATAACAACATTATGAATTTATGCTGTTCTTGGACTTTTCTGCAGGGATGCGTGCTTGTGTATGTATACATGTGGGTATATATATATATGTATATGTATATATATATGTGTATATGTGTATGTATATGTGTGCATATATGTGGGTATGTATATATGTTTGTTACTCCCAAAGAAATTATTTGATTATTAGAAATAATCTTTTTTTTTTTTCGGCACGGAGCTGGGAATTTTTTTTTTTACAAAGGCTACGGAAGTCTTTAGAATTCTAGCCACGTTAGTGTGGCTATCACTAACTACACTAATTGTAGATGTAGTTTTTTTTCTTTCACACTATACTAACCAATTCCATCACTTTTTTCACTTTAAATATTTTTATAACTTAATTTTTGAATGGAAAAACAAGAATAATACAAGGAGATGTGTTCGGAAGAACGATGTATATGATTTTAAATTCATCTATTTGAGGTTCAGGAGCAGGGTCAGGTTTTATGTGTTGCACCTTCTGCTCGGTTATAGACCACCTTAGAAATAATATGCAAGATGTTAATATGACAAGAGGGGGTCAGGGAATAACATTTTGTAGCTGGAATGTCAAGGGAATCAATGAACCAATTAAGAGAGGTAAAGTCTTGGCACATCTAAATTTAATCAAAGCAGATATTATATTCCTTCAAGAAACACACCTTAAAAAAGGAATCCCAACACAGACTTAAAGCTAAGTGGATCGCTGAATCATATCATTCCTCCTTTTCCCATAAGTCCAGAGGAGTTTCAATATTAATTCGTAAAGGAATACCTTTTACGAATTTATCAACAATAGCGGATATTGATGGTAGATATATTATATTAGTTGGAGAGCTAAATGGAGAAAAAGTGATTCTTCTGAATGTATATGGGCCTAATTTTGATAACCCTATGTTCTTTAATAAAACATTTAATAAAATTCCTGAATTTACACAATATAAATTAATAATTGGAGGAGACTTCAACTGTACATTAGATTCATACTTAGATAGATCATCAAGGCAAAAAAAAGTAAAATCTCAATCAAGTGTATTTCTAAATTCATTTATTAATACCACTAATATTAAGGATGTCTGGAGAATAGAAAATCCAACTGGACGGGAATATTCATTTTACTCTCCAGTACACAAAACATACTCAAGAATAGATTATTTTTTAGTTGACTCCACGTTTATCCCTTTTACTTATAACTCAAAATACCATAATATTATAATCTCAGACCACGCACCTGTAACATTTATGATTACATTAAATGGAATGTCCGATAAACAAACATATTGGAGATTTAACCCACAAATCTTGAACGAAAGATCATGCCAGGAATACATTATTAAACAGATTCAAATATTTTTTGAGGTAAATGATAACCCTGACACACCTACTTCTCTTATGTGGGAAACGTTTAAAGCGTTTGTTCGAGGTGCATTAATCTCTGCTCAAGTATTTTATAATAAAGAGAACAGGATTAAACAACAAACATTGGAAAGGGGAATCAAACAACTAGATTTAGACAATGCGAGAACGCCATCTATTTCAAAACATAATAAAATTGCTGTATTGAAATATAAATTCAATAAAATGTATTCAGAACAAGTAATAAAACTTTATCAAAAAACCAAACAATTACATTTTGAATTTGGAGACAAACCACAAAAACTATTAGCAAGTCAGTTACGAAAAATGGAAGGGGAAAAAATAATTCATAAAATTAGAACAGAGACAGGAGAATTATTAAAAATGCCCAAGGACATAAATGAAAGATTTCTCCAATACTATCATAACCTTTATTCAACTAAAACTGTAACACAAACGGAAGGAATAGCAGATTTTTTACTAAAATGTAATCTAAAAGGTTTAGATTCAAATGATAGAGAATTATTAGAAAGGGAGATTACGATAAAGGATATTGAGGAGTCTATTGGCTCATTAAAAAATGGTAAAGCAGTAGGACCAGATGGTTTAGGCTCTGAATTTTATTAAAAAAATTATGACTTACTATGCCCACGTTTACAAAGGCTGTATGAGCATATCTATACTCAACAGAAACTCCCAGATACTTTAAATGAATCTATAATAACACTTATTCCTAAAGCTGATAAAGATCCGGAAGATCCGGGATCATATAGAGCAATTGCACTTTTAAATACAGATCAGAAAATATTAACTAAAATACTAGCGCATAGATTAAGTACAGTGATGAATAAAATAATACACCCTGACCAAACAGGCTTTATTCAGAAGCGGTACTCATATTATAATCTAAGAAGATTATTTAATATTATTTATTCTAAGAGAATTATTAATGAAGATCTAGCAATAATCTCACTCGATGCTGAAAAAGCATTTGATCAGGTTGAATGGTCTTATTTATTTTCAGTGATGGAAAATATGCAACTAGGGGAGAAATTCTGTACATGGATAAAACTGTTATATACAAATCCTACGGCTAGAATATTAACAAATCAAAGGTTGTCATCAAAATTCAGCCTATCTAGACGTTGTAGACAAGGATGTCCGTTATCTCCATTATTATTTGCTTTAGCTATTGAGCCACTTGCAGAAAGAGTTAGGGGTCATCCGGAAATATATGGGTATATCACAAAGGACACAGTGAATAAAATTTCTCTATACGCAGATGATGTACTAATTTACATTACAAAACCAGAAATTAGTATTCCAAACTTATTAGAGCTAATAACCCAATTTGGTTCACTCTCAGGATACAGAATAAATTGGAATAAAAGTGAAATTATGCCAATAAGGGAACATAACAAACACATAATACAACAATTTCCATTTAAAATAGTAAACGAAAAATGTAAATACCTAGGTATCTATGTAACTAAGATATATACATCATTATTTAAAGCAAATTTCCCCCACTACTGAATAAACTACATAAGAATATTCAATACTGGAAAACACTTCCTATCTCAATGATTGGCAAAATTAATGCCATAAAAATGATTTTTTTACCGCAAATATTATACCTTTTTCAGACAATTCCGATATATTTGTCAAAAAACTTTTTTTTTAAATTGGACTCTATTGTTAATGATTTTATCTGGGATTATAAGAATCATAGGATAAACAAAAGACATTTGTGTAAATCAAAAATAAATGGAGGTTTGGTTTTACCCAACGTTCTGTTTTATTTTTGGGCAGTTAATATTAAAAATATGAATTTCTGGTTGGAAGAAATAGAACAACAACCAGATTGGTTAAAAATGGAAAAGGAAGATTGTTTGCCTTTTGATATCGGTTCGATATTATTTGCTACATCTAAATTAAACAAAAATAATTATAGGGAAAACCCTATAATATTTAGTGCCATACGAATTTGGAAACAATTAAAAAAGACATTAAAATTAGATAATTTATCACTTTTTCTCCCAATTGTGGATAACCCTTTGTTTAAACCCTCATGGTTGGACAGGGGTTTTACACAATGGAAGAATTATGTAATTAAAAATATGGGACAACTTTATAAGGAAGGCACCTTTCTGACATTTCAGGAGTTGCAACAGACTTATGGACTTCGAGGAAATGATTATTTCAGATATCTTCAACTCAGAGATTATGTCAAATCGAATACTCAAAACTTTCGAATTAGAAATTCAGAAATTCTTGACGAATGTTGGAATAAACATACTAATACAGAAAAATTAATATCTTATATATATAATATCTTATTAGACAGTGACATTCCATCGACGGACTTACACAGACAAACATGGGAAAAAGAATTAAATCAAATAATAACGAAAGATACTTGGGAAGAAAGTTTACAACATATACATCAATGTTCATTAAATGCCAGACATTCTTTAATACAATTTAAAGTAATACATAGATTACATTATTCAAAAACAAAATTACATAAAATCTTTCAACATATCTCACCTATATGTGATAAATGTCAACATTTAGAAGCCACCTTATCTCATATGTTTGCAAACTGTACAAAAATTAAAAAATTCTGGGTAAATATTTTAAGTATAATATCTAAAGTGACCAGCACACAAGTGGACCCGGATCCAAAATTTATAATACTTGGAACATCAGAATTAAATCAAACATTTACAACAACACAAAGAAACTTTATTGATTATAGTATAATAACAGGAAAAAAATTAATTCTAAAATTTTGGAAAGGCCCTACGGCCCCCACAATCAAAATGTGGATTATAGAAATGACGGAGACCTTAAACGTGGAAAGAATCAGATTTTCCCTGTTGGACAAACAGGAATTATTCGTTGGAATATGGTCTCCCTTTATTGATTATTTAAAGGGTCAGAATGGTTCAGCACGGGAACCTGACTAATGCTCGGGCTAAAAAATGGATGAAATGCTATATTCTGAAATGTACGAATATATCTCGATTGAAGTTTTTAATTTTAATAAATTTTTCCACTCTTCTTTAACTCTCTTTCTCTTTTGTTTTTTTGTTGTTTTTTGTGTTTTTTTGTGTGTTTTTTTTCTCTCTTTTTCTTCTCTTTCTTTTCTTTCTTTACTTCATCTATCTTTTTAGTTCTATCTAGTTTAAAATAAAATTTAAAAAAATTTTTAAAAGGCAAAAGGTATTGGAGACAATGTAATAATAATTGATAATATTATCAATTTAAAAATGTAAGACTGTAATGATGTTAATAGGTTGTGTACTTATCTCCAATAAAAAATATTTTCAAAAAAAAAATAATAATAAAAAAATTAAAAAAAATATAAAACAAATGTAGGTCCCTTGCAGTCAGAAACAGGTGAATTGATCATGAGGAACAAGGACACGGCAGATCAATTGAATAACTACTTTGGTTCTGTCTTCACTGAGGAAGACATAAATAATCTGCCGGAAGTAGCAGGGGACCGCTGGTCAAATGATATGGAGGAACTGAGTGAAATCCAGGTTAGATGGGAAGTGGTGTTAGGTAAATTGAATGGATTAAAGGCCGAGAAATCCCCAGGGCCAGATAGGCTGCATCCCAGAGTACTTAAGGAAGTAGCCTCAGAAATAGTGGGTGCATTAGTGTTAATTTTTCAAAACTGCTCAGACTCTGGAGTAGTTCCTGAGGAATGGAGGTTAGCTAATGTAACCCCACTTTTTAAAAGGAGAGGGGTGAGAAAACGGGGAATTACAGACCAGTCAGTCTAACATCGGTAGTGGGGAAACTGCTAGAGTCAGTTATTAAAGATGGGATAGCAGCACATTTGGAAAGTGTTGAAATCAGTGGACAAAGTCAGCATGGATTTAAGAAAGGTAAATCATGTCTGACGAATCTTATAGAATTTTTCGAGGATGTAACTAGTAGAGTGGATAAGGGAGAACCAGTGGATGTGTTATATCTGGACTTTCAGAAGGCTTTCGACAAGGTCCCACATAAGAGATTAGTATACAAACTTCAAGCACACGGTATTGGGGGTTCAGTATTGATGTGGATAGAGAACTGGCTGGCAAACAGCAAGCAAAGTGTAGGAGTAAACGGGTCCTTTTCACAATGGCAGGCAGTGACTAGTGGGGTACCGCAAGGCTCAGTGCTGGGACCCCAGCTATTTACAATATATATTTGTACGAGGGAATTGAATGCAACATCTCCAAGTTTGCGGATGACACGAAGCTGGGGAGCAGTTTTAGCTGTGAGGAGGATTCTAGGAGGCTGCAAGGTGACGGATACGCTGGGTGAGTGGGGAAATGCATGGCAGATGCAGTATAATGTGGATAAATGTGAGGTTATCCACTTTGGTGGCAAAAACAGGAAAGTAGACTATTATCTGAATGGTGGCCGATTAGGAAAAGGGGAGATGCAGCGAGACCTGGGTGTCATGGTACACCAGTCATTGAAAGTAGGCATGCAGATGCAGCAGGCAGTGAAGAAAGCGAATGGTATGTTGGCCTTCATAGCAAGAGGATTTGAGTATAGGAGCAGGGAGGTTCTACTGCAGTTGTACAGGGTCTTGGTGAGACCACACCTGGAGTATTGCGTACAGTTTTGGTCTCCAAATCGGAGGAAAGACATTATAGCCATAGAGGGAGTGCAGAGAAGGTTCACCAGACTGATTCCTGGGATGTCAGGACTTTCATATGAAGACAGACTGGATAGACTTCGCTTATACTCGCTAGAATTTAGGAGATTGAGAGGGGATCTTATAGAAACGTACAAAATTCTTATGGGGTTGGACAGGCTAGATGCAGGAAGATTGTTCCCGATGTTGGGGAAGTCCAGGACAAGGGGTCACAGCTTAAGGATAAGGGGGAAATCCTTTAAGACCGAGATGAGGAAAAACCTTTTCACACAGAGAGTGGTGAATCTCTGGAACTCTCTGCCACAGAGGGTAGTTGACGCCAGTTCATTGGTTATATTTAAGAGGGAGTTAGATGTGGCCCTTGTGGCTAAAGGGATCAGGGGGTATGGAGAGAAGGCAGGTACGGGATACTGAGTTGGATGATCAGCCATGATCATATTGAATGGCGGTGCAGGCTCGAAGGGCTGAATGGTCTACTCCTGCGCCTATTTTCTATGTATCTATGTATCTATGTCAGGACTTTCATATGAAGAACGACTGGATAGACTCGGCTTGTACTCGCTAGAATTTAGAAGATTGAGGGGGGATCTTATAGAAACTTACAAAATTCTTAAGGGGTTGGACAGGCTAGATGCAGGAAGATTGTTCCCGATGTTGGGGAAGTCCAGGACAAGGGGTCGCAGTTTAAGGATAAAGGCGAAATCTTTTGGGACCGAGATGAGAAAAACATTTTTCACACAGAGAGTAGCGAATCTCTGGAATTTTCTGCCACAGAAGGTAGTTGAGGCCAGTTCATTGGCTATATTTAAGAGGGCGTTAGATGTGGCCCTTGTGGCTAAAGGGATCAGGAGGTATGGAGAGAAGGCAGGATACTGGATACTGAGTTGGATGATCAGCCATGATCATATTGAATGGCGGTGCAGACTCGAAGGGCTGAATGGCCTACTCCTGCACCTATTTTCTATGTTTCTATGTTTCTATGAGTGTCTCCTTAATTTGGAGAATTCAATGTTCATGTCATTGGCTGTAAGCTCTGAGGTGCTGTTCCTCCAGTTTGCGTGTCATCTCACTCTGGCAATGTAAGAGACCCAGGACAGAAAGATCAGTGTGAGAGTGGGAAGGGGAGTCAAAATGGTTGGCAACCGGGAGCTGCAGCAGGTCTTGCGGACCGAGCGCAAGTGTAGGGTGAAATGCTGGAGTAACTCAGCGGGCCAAGCAGCATATCCACAGAGAAGGAATAGGTGACGTTTCAGGTTGAGGCCCTTATTCAGAAGTGATAGGTTAATATCGGTGAGGGAGACACAAGAAACTGCATATGCTGGAATCTTGCATAGAACACAATTTAGTTAGATGCACATAATATGTTGCCCAGAGTAGGAGAATCGAGAACCAGGGGACATGGATTCAAGGAGAAAGGGGGGAAATTTAATAGGAATCTGAGAGGTAACTTTTTCACACAGATGTATGGAACGGGTTACCAGAGGAGGTAGTTGAGGCTGGGACTATCACAACGTTTAAGAAACGGACAGGTATGGTGGAGGATTATGGACCCAACGCAGGCAGGTGGGACTAGTGTAGCTGGGACATGTTGGTAGGTGTGGGCCAGTTGGGCCGAAGCGCCTGTATCCACGCCGTGTGTATCTAACACGAAGTGCTGCAGTAACTCGGCGGGTCAGGCAGCATCTGTGGAGAACATGGATAGGTGACGTTGCACAGAGTGCTGGAGTAACTCGGTGGAGGCAGCATCTATAGAGAACATGGGTAGGTGACGTTTCACAGAGTGCTGGAGTAACTCAGCGGGTCAGGCAGCTACTGTGGAGAACATGGATAGGTGACGTTTCACAGAGTGCTGGAGTAACTCGGCGGGTCAGGCAGCATTTGTGGAGAACATGGATAGGTGACGTTTCGGGTCGGGGCCCTTCTTCAGACTGACACTATGTTAACAGATGAGGGGGTGATCGGCAGATGAGTGGAGTAAGTAACAGCGGCAAGGGAAAATAAATGGGTGTGAGATAAGGAGAGAGGAATGTATATGTGCAGCTTTAAAGGATATTGGTCAGGTAGCATTTGGAGTATTGCATACAGTTCTGGTCACTCCATTACAGGACTGATGTGGAGGCTTTGGGGAAGGTGCAGAGATGGTTAACCAGACTGGTTTAAAAATAAGGAACTGCAGATGCTGGTTTACAAAAAAAGGATACAAAATGCTAAAGTATCTCAGCTGGGACGGGCAGCATTTCTGGAGAGAAAGACAGAGTGACGTTTCGGGTCGAGACTGAAGAGGGACCCAAGTAGAATGTTACCCCTTCCTTCCAGCATTTTAAGTCTACCTAAACAGCGCCTATCCACGTCGCGGTGTGCCAGCAGGCTGGAGGAGCGGGCAAAGGCCCTTGCCACAGAGCGGGAAGGGGCGCTGGCCGGTGTGGACGCGCCGCTGCTCCAGCAGGTGGTGAAGCCGGGTGAATGCCCTTACCACGGGACAGGCAGGGGAAGGGACGCTTACCGCTGTGGGTACGCCGGTGCTGCCACAGGCTGGACTTGCCGGTGAAACCCTTGCCACACTCAGCTCACACAAAGGGTCCCTCTCTGGTGTGTATCCGCTGGTGCTCCCGCAGCACCCGTGCGCTCTTGGAACGCTTGCCGCAGCGGGAGCAGCTGCTCGCCGGCGTGAGCCCGCCGGTGCTGCCGCAACCCCTGCGAGCTGTCAAACGCCTCCCCGCAGTACGGGCAGTCGTAGGGCTGGCCACTGGTGTGCACGCGCTGGTGAGACAGGGCGTGGGAGGCCATGGTAAAGCGCTCTCCGCTCACCGGGCTGGGGACGGAACGGTCGCCGGCGTGCACCGGGTTGTGGTCCAGCAGGTTGCTGGACTGATTGAAGCCCTTGCCGCACTGGGTGCAGGTGAAGGGCCGCTCGCCGGTGTGGATGCGCTGGTGCTGCAGCAGGTTGCTGGATTGGGTGAAGCCCATGCCGCACTGGAGCAGGTGAAGGGGCGCTCGCCGGTGTGGATGCGCTGGTGCTGCAGCAGGATGCTGGACTGGGTGAAGCCCTTGCGGCACTGGGCACAGGTGTAGGGCCGCTCCATGTGTGCAGGCGCCTGTGCACCTTCAGGCCCGTAGACGACTTGACGCCTTTGCCACAGTCGTAGCAGGTGAATGGCCGCACACCGTTGTGCACCCGTCGGTGCACCTGCAGCCCCGATAACTGGTTAAAGCTCTTACCGCAGGTTGAGCAGCCGAACGGCTTCTCGCTCGTGTGCACTCGCCGGTCGACCTTCAGCTGTTGCGCCCTCTTGAAGCTCTTGCCGCAGTCGGAGCAGTCAAAGGGCCTGGGAACGGGACGGTCGCGGCGTGCACCTGCTGTTGCTCCAGCAGCCTCGTGGAGAGGGTGAATCCCTTTCCGAAGTCGCTGCAGGTTTAGGGGCGCTCCCCAGTGTGCAGGCGCATGTGCTGCTTCAGTTTCGTGGGCGACTTGAAGCCTTTGCCACAGTCGTAGCAGGTGAAGGGTCGCTCACTGCTGTGCACCCGCCGGTGCGCCTGCAGCCCCGACGAATGGATAAAGCTCTTGCCACAGTCGGAGCAGTCAAAGGGGCGTTCTCCCTTGTGCAACCGCCGGTGGGTCTCCAGCTGGCTAGGTACTGCCAGGCATTGCCACACACGTCGAACTCATAACGTTTCTCCTTGATGTGCGCTGTCATGTGGTCCTCCTCCGAAGCTCAGCCCCTCCAATATCAGCCCACACACCGAGCAGATGGGGGGATGTGGACGGAAGCGGGGGGAATGGTGGAGGGTGGGGGAAGGAGGAGGTGAATGGGGGAGATAGGAGGGGGAAGGAGGGGAGAGGTGGTGAGGAGGCAAGGGGGAAAGTGGGATGAGGACGGTGGAAGTGAGGGAAGGGGGAGAATGGAGAGGGGTTATGACGGGAGAGGGGGAGAAGGTGATTACTGAGGGGGTGAGAGGAGAGGGGAGGGGGAAGAAGGGAGGGGGTGAGGAAAAACAAGTGGGAGAAGGGTGGGCTGCACGACCCGCGCGCTGACGTCACCGCCAATCCGAGAAGGACTGCTGGCCACGCACCCTGCCATTGCGCAGACACGTGGGGACGGCATGCATCATGGCAAGAAGGTCGCACATTCCTGAAGTCACTAAGTGGGTCGGGTAGCTTCTGTGGAGAGAATAAATGCGTGACGTTTCGGGTGGACACCCTTCTTCAATGTGATGGGAGGTACAGAGATAAGGAAGTGTAATAAGTGAAAACAGAACAAATGGAATGGAGTTCAAGGAAAATGTAGTATAGATCATTGTTAGTAGGGAGAAGGTAATAGGCAATAGGTGCAGGAGTAGGCCAGTCAGCCCTTCGAGCCAGCACCGCCATTCAATATGATCATGGCTGGTCATCCAGAATCTAAGTACCCCGTTCCTGTTTTTTTTCCCCATATCCCTTGATTCCGTTAGCCTCAGAGCTAAATCTAACTTGAAAATCTACTCTTGAAAACATCCAGTGAATAAGCCAGTTCGGTATTCTGACTGCGCATGCCCAGGTCATAGGTCACTCGCTATAAACATTCTCGGCAGCTGTGCTGCTGTGTGAGTGCAGGTCTGCGTTTCATCCGTGGTCGGGGTCGGGCCAGGGTCTCCGGCACTGCGGGCGCTTTTGTGTTGCCGTAGACGGGCCGTCCCCGTCCCCGTCCCCTCCGGCAGTGGTGGGCCCCGGGATTGCAGCCGGCGCAGGGGGGAGGCACGGACTCCAGCTTGGCTCTGCCTGTCCCGCCGGGTTGGTTGGCAGCCCTGGACTGGTGGGGCTCCGGCCATGGACTTGCAGCCAGCGTGGGGGGTGTGGGGGTGGAGAGGAGCTGGCTCTGGCTAGGTTCTGCTCCAGCTCCCGGGGGGCCGATTCCTGGGCGGGCCGGGGACAGTCGGCTGCGCCTCTCGACTTGTCCAGTGGCTGTCGGTTGGCCACCTCGATGCCGGCCGGGGCCGAGCGCCGGTCATGCACACGGGATGCTGCGTGGCTCAGCGGGTCAGGCAACATCTCTGGAGAAGGGTCTCGCTGCGAAACGTCGCCCATTCCTTTTCTCCGGGGATGCTGCCTTTCCCGCTGAGTTGCTGCAGCGTTTTGTATCCCCCCGTTGATGTCTGGTGCTCGACTTTCGCCAGCGCCCGGGGGAGTTGGGGCGGCGAGCAGTATCTATAGAGCGAAGGAAATAGGCAACGTTTCGGGTCCAGACCCTTCTTCGACTGATATGAGGGTGGGGAGGGGGCGGGAAGAAGAAAGAAAGGTGGGATGAAGGTCATTGACAAATCAATGATTCCTTACGATTTTCGGAATACCAAACTCGCTTATTGGCCTCCACTGCCTTCTGAAGTAGAGAATTCCACAGATTCACAACTCTCTGTGTGAATGGCCGAATGGCCTAATTCTGCTCCTAAAATGTATGACCTTATACAGGGAAAAACCTTGTCTCCGCACTGGAGTCACACAAGTCTTGCACTCAACTTTATTCCCATAATCCCGTATCGGTAAACTGCGGGACGGATTGATTGTAATCATGTGTTGTCTATCCGCTGACTGGTTAGCAAGCAAAAAAAAGCTTTTCACTGCACGTCGGTACACATGACAATAAACCAAATTCAACCCTCCCGCCACCAGGGGGCGATGCGGCCGGCTGACCAGAAACGTTGCACCGCGGCCTCCAGGCGCCAGGGGGTGCTGCAGACAGAGGACCAAAGACGGTGTGCCACGGCCACCCGCCGTCAGGGGACGCTACAGTCGGAGGACTACAGTCGCTGCAACGCGGCCTCCCTCTGTCAGAGGATGCTGCAGGCGGTGGAATACAGGCGCTGCAACGCGGCCTCCCGCTGTCAGAGGATGCTGCAGGCGGAGGACTACATGCGCTGCATCGCGGCCTTCAACCGACAAATGGCGCTGTACCGTGGCCTCCCGCTGTGAGATGGCGCTACAGTCGGAGGACCAGAGACGCTGCTCCGCGGGCTCCCACCGCCAGGTGGCGCTACCGTTGGAGGACCAGAGTTGCTGCGCCGCGGCCTTCAACCGACTGGGGGCAGTACAGTTGGAGGATTATAGACGCTGCACCGCAGTCTCCCACCGACAGGGGACGCTACAGTCGGAGAACCAGAGACGCTGCACCGCTGCCTTCCACCGACAGGGGGCGCTACAGTCGGAAGAGCAGAGGTGCTGCACCGCGGCTTTCCGCCGACAGGGGGCGCTACAGTCGAAGGAGCAGAGGTGCTATTCAGGCTCGTGTCTACCAGGCTAGTATGTCTACTTCTACTCCATACGGGTGCGCAGTACTCAGCTGGGGCATACACAAAGCGCTAGGGCAGAGGTGCGAAGAGCTGATGAGCTGGCACCCCAACTTGTTCCTGCCAGGTGTTGGATGAGGCCGCTACATGCCAGCACCTTGTCGCGGAGACCAGCCAGGTGTTGACGAAATGTAAGCGACCTGTCCAGCTTTATGCCGAGGTAAGTGGGTGTTTGTTGGAAGTCCATGCGCCTGTTGGAAATACAGCACAGAAACAGGCCCTTCGGCCCACCGAGTCCGCGCCGACCAGCGATTGCCCGTACACAAACACTATCCTACACACACTGTGGACAATTTACATGTGGACTAAGCCAATTAACCTACAAACCCGCATGTCTTTGGAGTGTGGGAGGAAGCCGGAGCGCCCGCAAAAACACACGCAGGTCACGGTGAGAACGTGCAAACTCTGTACAGAGAGCAGGTACGTGTACCGTCTTTCCAGTGTCTGGATAGCACGCAATCTCCCTTGGTACATGTGAAAATATGATGAAAGAATTGGTCGACTGGGCTTGTATTTACTGGAATATATAAGGATGAGATGGAATCTTATAGAAACGTCTAAAATTCTTTAGGGATTGGACAGGCTAGATGCAGGAAAAATGTTCCCGATGAGGAGATGAGGAGAAACTTTTCCACCCAGAATCCCATCTGTGGGATTCTCTGCCTCAGACGGCAGTGGACGCCAATTCCGTGGATGCTTTCAAGAGAGCTCTTAGGGCTAACGGAATCAAGGATATGTGGAGAAAGGAGGAACGGGGAACTGATTGTGGATGATTAGCCATGATCATATTAAATTGCGGTGCTGGCTCGAAGGGCCTACTCCTGCACCTATTTTCTATGTTTCTAACTGAAGATAGACACAAAATGGTGGACTAACTCAGCGGGTCAGGCAGCATCTTTGGAGAACGCGGACAGGTACAAAGTGCTGGAGAAACTCAGGGGATCAGGCAGCATCTATGGAGTACGTGGAGCGGTACAAAGTGCTGGAGTAACTCAGCGAGTCAGGCAGTGTGATGTATATGTAATATAAATGCCAGTGCCACTTGAGGCCAAAAGCAGAAGCTGGCAAATGTGCCTGTGCCTCGTGACTGAGGTCAGGTGACCTTCTATGAGTTTGCTGGTTGTGCAGATTAAATCCTTCTTGCAAGATGTGCTAGACACAACAAGGTCATACGGAAGACATTTAGAGGAAAAAAATAAAAAAATAACGTAACTGTCTCACGTTACATCTTTAATACACGTAATCAGCGGCGAGGGGAGACCTTCTCCGTGACTGTAGTGAAGTATTTAGCTAATGATTGCGAGTTTGGCTTTATCCATGGCTCGTTGCTGCGGGACAGAATCGTCTGCGGCATCACCAGCCATGCGCTCCGGAAAAAACTACTACAATGTGATGATTTAACACTGGATTGCCCCGAGCACCATCGACACCGAAGAGACTGTTGATTACGTGAAACAGGACAGCGCCAGTCGGCCATGGGGCCATGGCAGGGATTCGCGACCCAGACAACCACAGACAGAAATCCGTGATTCTGGTAAGGATACCATCTACTGGTCATGCACCCGCGCGCATAAAGGCAACTACTGCCCTGCTCAGTACATGAGATGTCACACCTGCGGAGAGATTGGACATCTTTCCAGATCCCCCGACTGCCCGATAAATAGAGCACCCAACAGCCGCCCACGTCCCCGACAACATGACCGGCTAATCAGACAAAAGTCCGGGGACTGGAGCCGTGACGTCCGCGACGTCGAGTTCCAGATGAACACTTCACCGCTGCCTGAGCCAGTGGACGACGATGTTGCTGTCTTCTACATTGCCGCCGTGAGTGACGCTGTGATTGAGTCGAGGCGTGAATGGGGACAGATGTGCAGCATTAACAATATGAACATTGAGTTCAATCTTGACTCTGGAGCTCAAGTGGACATCCTGCCAGAGCACTTGTTCAGAAAGACTGGTCTTGCCTTACTGACACTGAGGTCATACTCTGCACACACAATGAAGCCTGTGGGATAGGCAAAGGGGAACGTCAAAGTAGGTAAGAAAGATCACAGGGTTGTCTTTCAAATACTGAGGGGGATGTGAAATCCATATTTGGGAAACTAACGTGTGAAAAGTTAGAGCTTCTTGTGCGAAAGGAGGCGGTTGATGGCGTGAGTGAGAACCCCTCACTGCGAGGATCATTGAGGAAATCCGCGAGATTTTCGAAGGGCTGGGAAGGCTAAAAAGACATGAGTACAACATAGCGCTGCAAGAGAACGTGTAACCTAAGAAAAACCCGCCCCGCACTATCCCCTATAAGATCAGGGATAAGGTCAAAGCCGAATTAGAGCGCATGGAAAGCTTGGGAGCCATAAAGCCCGTTAGCGAACCGACGTATTGGGTGAATTCAATGACTGTGGTTAGCAACCCTAATGGAAAAGTCCGCATATGCCTTGACCCACGTGACCTCAATGCGGCCATTCGTAGGGAGCATTTCCCGATGCCGACGTTCGAGAACATTGCAGCCCACATGCCAAATGCAGAATGGTTCGCGAAATTTGACGCTATAAGTGGGTACTGGCAGTTCCCACTGAGCGATGACAGCTCGCGTCTGACCACATTTAATACTCCCTTTGGGAGATACCGATACCTAGTGCTTCCATTTGGAATCTCATCCGCAAGTGAGATTTGGCAGCGGGTGATGCAGGAAGAGTTTGGCGATTTAGACGGGGTGGAGATAGTCGTTGACGACATTCTCATTTGGGGTGAGAATGCAGCACAGCATGACGCAAGGGTGAAAGCCCTACTCGAACGGGTGAAAGAGTCCGGCTTAAAGCTCAATCCCCGAAAGTCGGTGATGCGCTCAAACGTGATTGAATATGTGAGACACGTCATCTCGCAAGCAGGCGTGTCACCAAGGCCATCTCGTGTCAGCAGCATGCTACAAATGCCATACCCGACAAACAAGGCTGAAGTGCAAATATTCTTGGGGATGGTGACATACATGGCCAAGTTTATTCCGAACCTTTCGGAGATCACCGCCCCACTTAGACAGTTAATAGAAAAGGGAGTAGCGTGGCATTTTGAGCAGAAGCACATACATGCAGTAGACAAACTGAAGTGTCTTCTCACATCGCCACCCGTACTCAAACTGTACGATGTAAACGCGGCCGTTTCAATTGCCACAGATGCTTCCAACAGGGGATTTGGAGCGGTCCTACTGCAAGACTGGGGACCTGTTGCATATGCATCACGACGTGTGAACGCGGACGAGCGCAACAATGCGACAATAGAGAAGGAGTTGTGCTGCATATTGTACGCATGCAGAAGGTTTCATGACTTCATTGTCGATCAGCGCACAGTAATCCTTACTCACCACAAACCATTAGTAGCTTGCTCGCCAAGCCGCTACACAACTTAAGCCCCAGACTCCAGCGCATGCGAATGCACCTGCTACGGTAAGAACTGGAGATACGGTGGAAGCCGGGACGTGAAATGTTTGTCCCTGAGGAGGCTGCCCAATGCAAACACGCCTGCGGAAGAGCACACCGCAACTGCCGAACGTGATACACGCTGTAGAAGCCATCCTACACATGTCAGACGAACGCCCTGCGCAGTTCAAAGCTGAAACAAAAAAAGATCAAACCCTAACACTGTTGTGCGCGTATATAAGAAAGGGTTGGCTTAGTAACAGGCGTGATCTGCCCTCGGACTTGAATCAGTTTCATACATACCATGATGAGCTAGTTGAAGTCGATGGATTAGTTTTGAGGGAAAACCGAATCGTCGTCCCCCAATGCATGCGCCGGCAGATGCTGAACGCGCTACATGAATCACATCTGGGAGTAGTGAAACTTAAACAACGAGCCCGCAATTTATTTGCGTGGCCAGGAATGACTGCACAGATTGAGGACACAGTGGGAACTTGCTCGATATGCCAGGCGACTAGAAAAGCACAAGCAAGCGAGCCGCTCCAACCACACTTCATCCCCAGCAGACATTGGTCTAAGGTCGGCGCAGACATCTTCCATCTGGATGGAATTGACCATTTGCTTGTAGTGGACTATCACTCCAAGTACCCAGAAATAGCGCAACGGACAGACATGACGTCGCATTCGGTGATACGTAAGATGAAGGGCATGTTTGCCGGAATGGCATTCCTGACTTGGTGATGACAGACAACGCGAGACAATTTGACTGTGCTGAGTTTCGTAGGTTCCAGAATGACTGGGAATTTGCCCATGGCACCTCAAGTCCCATATATCCATAGACCAACGGGCAGATGGAGCGCTGTGTGCAAACTATAAAAAGTACTATGAGGAAAGCCAAACGCAGCGGCCGTGACCCGATGTACGCCCCCTCACAGTTACTGAACAGTAGACTGTTAAAAAGAAAATTGCCATCGCCTCTATCGCTCTTAGTGCCTCATCATATCCCTCCCATGGGACCACAACTGGCCGTCCGGCAAGAAAAACAGGCAACATACTTCAAAGAGAAGGCAAGCGCCGAGCCGCTGCCGCGCCTGGAACAACATGTGTGCTTTAGTGCCAAACCAACCGAGTGGCAACGTGGCCGTATTGCAAGAGAAAATTGTCCCCTCGGAGCTATGTCATCTTTACACCGAGCGGTACTGAGTTCCGCAGAAACAGGAAGGACATAAGACCTGCACACGAAGCAGCTGAGCCATGCCCTGGCAACACGCAGCAGACGAGTTCGAACACTCTCCCACAAGGAGGTACAAGGAGCCAGTCTTCCACACTCAAGAGAACTTACACAGGCCGGATCACAAGGTTCTGTGGTGGGGGAACCGGCTCAAAGCGAGCCAAGCCACACTCGCACACAACAGAAATACGACAGAGAATGAGTTGGAAATACGACTTGCACGAGAAGTGGGCGATTGTCAAAACCCCCAACTCGACTTGTTATGTAAAATTGTTGGGCAATTATTTTATAGTTTTGTAGTAGGAAGAGCACTGTGTTATTTGTCGTACTTTATCGACATTAAATTGATTAAAGGTTCAAGTTATTAGTTTTGACCCTAACGTTGATGGGGGAGATGTGATATATTTAAAATGAAGGAGGAGATGTGATGTATATGTAATATAAATGCCAGTACCCCTTGAGGCCAAAAGCAGAAGCTGGAAAACGTGCCTCGTGACTGAGGTCAGGTGACCTTCTAGGAGTTTGCTGGTTGTGCAGATTAAATCCTTCTTACAAGATGTTGGACGTGTATTCATTGTGCTAGTCACAACAAGGTCATACATAAGACATTGCAGGCAGCATCTCTGGAGAACGTAGACGGGTACAAATTGGTGGAGTAACTCAGCGGGTCAGGCAGTACCTCTGGAGAATGTGGACATGTACAAAGTTCGGGAATAACTCAGCGGGTCAGGCAGCATCTTTGGAGAACGTGGACAGGTACAAAGTGCTGGAGTAACTCAGCGGGTCAGGCAGCCTCAATTGAGTAGCTCAGCGGGTCAGGCAGCATCTCTGGAGAACGTGCGCAGGTATAAAGTGCTGGAGTAGCTCAGCGGGTCAGGCAGCATCTCTGGAGAACGTGCGCAGGTATAAAGTGCTGGAGTAGGCCAGCGGGTCAGGCAGCATCTCTGGAGAACGTTGACAGGAATAAACTGCTGGAGTAGTTCAGCGGGACAGGCATCTCCGGTTCCTTCCATACAACTCTCTGCGAATACTTGCTGGTCTTGGACAGAGCTGTTCCTAAACCAGAGCTGCTCCACAATCCCGATAAAATGCTTTCTATTGTAGGGAGGGAGAGGAGGGAAGGAGGGAGAGAGGGAGAGGAAGGGTTGAGGGATGGGGGGTGAGGGGGAGAACTTCCCAAAAAGTTAATTTGCAAGTCAATAGACAACAGGTGCAGGAGTAGGCTATTCGGCCCTTCGAACCAGCACCGCCATTCACTGTGATAATGGCTGATCATCCACAATCAGTACCCCGATCCTGCCTTCTCCCCGTATCCCCTGACTCCACTATCTTTAAGAACCCTATCTAGCTCTCTTTTGAACGTATCCAGTGAACCGGCCTCCACCGCCCTCTGAGGCAGAGAATCCCACAGACTCACAACTCTGGGTGAAAATGTGTTTCCTCATCTCCGTTCTAAATGGCCGACACCTTATTCTTAGACTGTGTAACCCCTGGTTCTGGACTCCCCCGACACGGGAAACATGTTTACTGCCTCCAGCGTGTCTAAACCCTTAATAATCATATATGTTTCAATAAGATCCCCTCTCATTCTTCTAAATTCCAGAGTATACAAGCCTAGCCGCTCCATTCTATCAACATATAACAGTCCTGCCATCCCGGGAATTAACCTTGTTGCACGTTGTCTACGTTGCACTCCCTCAATAGCAAGAATGTCCTTCCATTTTCGGGGACCAAAGCTGCACACAATACTGCAGGTGTTGTCTCACTGGGGCCTTGTACAACTGCAGAAGGTCTCTGCTTCTATACTCAACTCCTCTTGTTATGAAGGCCAACATGCCTTTCGCTTTATTCACTGCTTGGTGTACCTGCATGCTTTCTTTCATTGACTGATGAACAAGGACCCCTCAGATCCCGTTGCACTTTCCCTTTTCCCAACTTGCTGCGTGCACTCTGCATGGAGTGCTGTGAGGTTGGACTTGCTGCCTGCACATTACTTGGAGTGCTGTGAGATTGGACTTGCTGCTTGCACTCTGCTTGGAGTGCTGTGACGTTGGACATGATGCCTGGACCTTGCTTGGAGAGCTGTGAGGTTGGGCATGCTGCCTGCGCAGTGCTTGGATTGCTGTACGTTTGGACTTGCTGCCTGCACACTGCTTGGTGTGCTGCTAAGTTGGACTTGCTGCCTGCATTTTGCTTGCAGTGCTGTGAGGTTCGACTTGCTGCCTGCACCTTGCTTGGGGTGGTGTGAGGTTGGACTTGCGGCCTGCACACTCCTTGGAGGGCTGTGCGTTTGGACTTGCTGCCTGCACGCTGCTTGGAGTGCTGTGGGTTTGGACTTGCTGCCTGCACACGGCTTCGAGTGCTGTGAGGTTGGACTTGCTGCCTGCATCTTGCTTGGAGTGCTGTGAGGTTGGACTTGCTGCCTGCATCTTGCTTGGAGTTCTGTGACGTTGGACCTGCTGCCTGCACCCTGCTTGGAGTGCTGTGAGGTTGGAATTGCTGCCTGCACCCTGCTTGGAGTGCTGTTAGGTTGTACTTGCTCCCTGCACCCTGCTTGCAACACTGTGAGGTCGGACTTGCTGCCTGCACACTGCTGGGAGAGCTATGAGTTTGGACGTGCTGCTTATACGCCGATTGGATTGCTGTGAGGTAGGACTTGCTGCCTGCACTCTGCTTGTAGTGCTGTTAGATTGAACTTGCTGCCTGCACTCTGGTTGGAGTATTGTGAGGATGGACTTGATGCCTGCACTCTGCTTGGTGTGCTGTGAGGTTGTACTTGCTTCCTGCACCCTGCTTGGAGTGTTGTGAGGTTGTACTTGCTTGCCGCACCCTGCTTGGAGTGCTGCGAAGTTGGACCTGCTGCCTGCACCCTGCTTGGAGTGCTGTGAGGGTGGACTTGCTGCATGCACCCTGCTTGGAGCCCTGTGAGGCTGTACTTGCTTCCTGCACGCTACATGGAGTGCTGTGAGATTAGACTTGCTGCCTGCACCCTGCTTGGAGTACTGTGAGGTTGGACTTGCTGCCTGCACCCGGCTTTATGTGCTGTGAGGTTGGACATGCTGCCTGCACCCTGCTTGGAGTGCTGTGAGGTTGGACTTACGGACTGCACCCTGCTTGGAGTGCTGTTAGGTTGGACCTGCTGCATGCACTCTGTTTGGAGTGCTGTGAGATTAGACTTGCTGCCTGCATCCTGCTTGGAGTGCTGTGAGGTTGGAATTGCTGCATGCACCCTGCTTGGAATGCTGTGAGGTTGGACTTGCGGCCTACACACTGCTTGGAGTGCTATGCAGTTGGACTTGCTGCCTGCAACCTGCTTGGATTGCTGTGAGGTTGGACTTGCTGCCTGCACCCTGCTTGCAGTACTGTGAAGTTGGACTTGCTGCCTGCACCCGGCTTGAAGTGCTGTGAGGTTGGACATGCTGCCTGCATCTTGCTTGGAGTGCTGTGAGGTTGGACTTTCGGACTGCACCCGTGCTTGGAGTGCTGTGAGGTTGGACCTGCTGCCGGGACCATGCTTGGAGAGCTGTGAGGTTGGACATCCTGCCCGCACGCTTCTTGGCGTGCCATGGACATGCTGCCAGCATTCTGCTTGGAATCTTGTGAGGTTGGACTTGCGGCCTGCACACTGCTTTGAGTGCTATGAGGTTGGACTTGCTGCCTGCACCCTGCTTGGATTGCTGTGAGGTTGGACTGGCTTCCTGCATTCTGCTTGGTATGCTGTGAGATTAGATTTGCTGCCTGCTGCCTGCACCCTGCTTGGAGTACTGTGAGGTTGGACTTGCTGACTGCACTCTGCTTGGAGTGCTGTGAGGTTGGACTTGCTGCCTGCATCTTGCTTGGAGTGCTGTCAGGTTGGACCTGCTGCCTGCACCCTGCTTGGTGTGATGTGAGGTTGGAATTGCTGCCTGTACCCTGCTTGGAGTGCTGTGAGGTTGGACTTGCGGCCTGCACACTGCTTGGAGTGCTGTGACGTTGGACTTGCTGCCTGCGGTACCCGGACGCGGCGCCGACAGAGAAGAGGCCGAAGCTAAAAAGCCGAAGCCAAAGAACCGAATAGAAACAAGGCCGAAACGCCAATGAACCGAAAGAGTCCGAAGACGAAACGCCTACTAACCGAAAGGATGGGACGCCTAATTGTAAACTAACCGAAATGGCGGGACGCCTAAACGCCAACGAACCGAAAGGCTGCGTCGCCTAAAAGCAAACATACCGAATGGCCGCTCAGTCGAAACGCCAACTACCCGAAAGGCGGCGGCGCCTCCATGCCAAAGGATTGACGGCCGCTCCACAGAAAAGTCCAATAATGGATTTCTGGTTGCCGGGGGGCGGGCTTTGTCAGCGATTGGTCCAGATCCCCGCGTCCATCACATCACTGTGAAGGCATGAACATTGTCCCAAACCTCCGCTCCACCCGGGTTGGTATTGATAGCACTGCCCTGAGCTGGTTCATCTCCTGCCTCAAAGGTAGGAGTTTCTCGACTAACATAGGCAACTCATTCTCCTCCCCAGCTAATCTCTACTGTGGGGTTCCACAAGGTTCCATCCTTGGCCCCATTCTCTTCTCCCTGTATATGCTCCCCTGAGGCGAAGTCATTGAAAGGCACGGCATTTCCTTCCATTGCTACGCAGACGATACACAACTCTATCTCCCCCTGATGCCCAAAAAGCAATCAAATCTGTTTAACCTTACTCACTGCCTCGAGGATATAAAGTGTTGGATGGTCCAGAACTTCCTCCAACTAAACGAGAGTAAGTCTGAGGTCATCCTTCTCGGCCCCTCGGACTCAATCAAAATGATAGCAGGCAGCCTTGGAAGCCTTATCCCACTACTCAAACCTCACGTCAAAAACCTTGGCGTGATATTTGACTCAGCACTGAAATTTGGAAAACAAGTCAATGCCGTGGTAAAAGCTAGATTCTTTCAGCTTCGGACGATAGCTAAAATAAAACAATTCCTCCAGTTTGATGACCTCGAAAAGATCATCCACACATTCATCTCCTCCCGCCTAGATTACTGCAACTCCCTTTACACTGGCATCAGCCAATCTTCCCTGTCCCGCCTGCAACTGGTCCAAAACGCCGCAGCGAGACTCCTGACGGGCACCCGAAAAAGGGAACACATCACCACGATCCTGGCCTCTCTCCACTGGCTCCCTGTGCGGTTCCGTATAAACTTCAAGATCCTCCTCCATGTCTACAAAGCCCTCAATGGGCTTGCACCCACCTACATTAAAAAGACTTCTCACCCACCACCCCACCTCCAGGCCCCTCAGATCGGCTGACTTGGGGTTGCTGAATATCCCACGGTCTAGGCATAAGCTCAGGGGCGACCGCGCCTTTGCGGTTGCAGCCCCTAGACTGTGGAACAGCATCTCCTTTCCTATCACAACTGCCCCCTCCATCGACTCTCTTAAGTCAAGATTAGATACATAGATACATAGAAAATAGGTGCAGGAGTAGGCCATTCGGCCCTTCGAGCCTGCACCGCCATTCAATATGATCATGGCTGATCATCCAACTCAGTATCCCGTACCTGCCTTCTCTCCATACCCCCTGATCCCCTTAGCCACAAGGGCCACATCTAACTCCCTCTTAAATATAGCCAATGAACTGGCCTCAACTACCCTCTGTGGCAGAGAGTTCCAGAGATTCACAACTCTCTGTGTGAAAAAGTTTTTCCTCATCTCGGTCTTAAAGGATTTCCCCCTTATCCTTAAGCTGTGACCCCTTGTCCTGGACTTCCCCAACATCGGGAACAATCTTCCTGCATCTAGCCTGTCCAACCCCATAAGAATTTTGTATGTTTCTATAAGATCCCCTCTCAATCTCCTAAATTCTAGCGAGTATAAGCCAAGTCTATCCAGTCTTTCTTCATATGAAAGTCCTGACATCCCAGGAATCAGTCTGGTCAACCTTCTCTGCACTCACTCTATGGCTATAATGTCCTTCCTCAGATTTGGAGACCAAAACTGTACGCAATACTCCAGGTGTGGTCTCACCAGGACCCTGTACAACTGCAGTAGAACCTCCCTGCTCCTACACTCAAATCCTTTTGCTATGAAAGCTAACATATCATTCGCTTTCTTCACTGCCTGCTGCACCTGCATGCCTACTTTCAATGACTGGTGTACCATGACACCCAGGTCTCGCTGCATCTCCCCATTTCCTATTCGGCCACCATTTAGATAATAGTCTGCTTTCCTGTTTTTGACGCCAAAGTGGATAACCTCACATTTATCCACATTATACTGCATCTGCCAAACATTTGCCCACTCACCCAGCCTATCCAAGTCACCTTGCAGTCTCCTAGCATCCTCCTCCCAGCTAACACTGCCCCCCAGCTTAGTGTCATCCGCAAACTTGGAGATGTTGCCTTCAATTCCCTCATCCAGCTCATTAATATAAATTGTAAATAGCTGGTGTCCCAGCACTGAGCCTTGCGGTACCCCACTAGTCACTGCCTGCCATTGTGAAAAGGACCCGTTTACTCCTACTCTTTGCTTCCTGTTTGCCAGGCAGTTCTCTATCCACATCAATACTGAACCCCCAATACCGTGTGCTTTAAGTTTGTATACTAATCTCTTATGTGGTACCTTGTCGAAAGCCTTCTGAAAGTCCAGATACAACACATCCACTCGTTCTCCGCTATCCACTCTACTAGTTACATCCTCGAAAAATTCTATAAGATTCGTCAGACATGATTTACCTTTCGTAAATCAATGCTGACTTTGTCCAATGATTTCACCACTTTCCAAATGTGCTGCTATCCCATCTTTAATAAGTGACTCTAGCAGTTTCCCCACTACCGATGTTAGACTAACTGGTCTGTAATTCCCCGTTTTCTCTCTCCCTCCCTGCTTAAAAAGTGGGGTTACGTTTGCTACCCTCGAATCCTCAGGAACTACTCCAGAATCTAAAGAGTTTTGAAAAATTATCACTAATGCATCCACTATTTCTGGAGCTACTTCCTTAAGTACTCTGGGATGCAGCCTATCTGGCCCTGGGGATTTATCGGCCTTTAATCCATTCAATTTACCCAACACCACTTCCCGACTAACCTGGATTTCACTCAGTTCCTCCATCTCCTTTGACCCGCGGCCCCCTGCTATTTCCGGCAGATTATTAATGTCTTCCTTAGTGAAGACGGAACCAAAGTAGTTATTCAATTGGTCCGCCATATCCTTGTTCCCCATGATCAATTCACCTGTTTCTGACTGCAAGGGACCTACATTTGTTTTAACTAATCTCTTTCTCTTCACATATCTATAAACACGTTTGCAGTCAGTTTTTATGTTCCCTGCCAGTTTCCTTTCATAATCTATTTTCCCTTTCCTAATTAAGCCCTTTGTCCTCCTCTGCAGATCTCTGAATTTCTCCCAGTCCTCTGGTATGCTGCTTTTTCTGGCTAATTTGTACGCATCATCTTTTGCTTTGATATCCCTGATGTCCCTTGTTATCCACGGATGCACTACCTTCCCTGATTTATTCTTTTGCCAAACTGGGATGAACAATTTTTGTAGTTCATCCATGCAGTCTTTAAATGCCTTCCATTGCGTATCACCGTCAACCCTTTTAGAACTAATTGCCAGTCAATCTTGGCCAATTCACGTCTCATACCCTCAAAGTTACCTTTCTTTAAGTTCAGAAGCGTTGTTTCTGAATTAACAATGTTACTCTCCATCCTAATGAAGAACTCAACCATATTATGGTTACTCTTGCCCAAGGGGGCACGCACAAGACTGCTAACTAACCCTTCCTCATTATTCAATACCCAGTCTAGAATAGCCTGCTCTCTCGTTGGTTCCTCTACATGTTGGTTTAGATAACTATACCGCATACATTCCAAGAAATCCTCTTCCTCAGCACCCCTGCCAATTTGATTCACCCAATCTATATGTAGATTGAAGTCACCCATTATAACTGTTTTGCCTTTGTTGCACGCATTTCTAATTTCCTGTTTGATGCCATCCCCAACTTCACTACTACTGCTAGGTGGCCTGTACACAACACCCACCAGCGTTTTCTGCCCCTTAGTGTTTCGCAGCTCTACCCATACCAATTCCACATCCTCCAAGCTAATGTCCTTCCTTTCCACTGCGTTAATCCCCTCTCTAACCAGCAACGCTACCCCACCTCCTTTTCCTTTCTCTCTATCCCTCCTGAATATTGAATATCCCTGGATGTTCAGCTCCCAGCCTTGGTCACCCTGGAGCCATGTCTCCGTGATCCCAACTATATCATAATCATTAATTGCTATCTGCACGTTCAACTCATCCACCTTATTACGAATGCTCCTTGCATTGAGACACAAAGCCTTCAGGCTTGTTTTTACAACGCTCTTACCCCTTATACAATTATGTTGAAAAGTGGCCCTTTTTGATTTTTGCCCTGGATTTGTCTGCCTGCCACTTTTACTTTTCACCTTGCTACCTATTGCTTCCGCCCGCATTTTACACCCCTCTGTTTCTCTGCTCACCCATTTAAGAACCCCACCACCTCTTATTCTCTGTTAAACACCTATCTATACTCCAAAGCCTTTCCTGACGTCCTCTGAGTGAGGGCTACATGTATATATGTATGTGTTTTGTTGTGCTATTCTTATAACAAATGTAAAGCACTTTGGCCAACGAGAGTTGTTTTTTAAATGTGCTATATAAATAAATGTGTATTGACTAGACTTGACCCGACCCACAGCCCGCGGAGGGTAGCCGTGGGAGTGTCGGGGCTGTCCCGAGGAATGCACACCTTCGGCCGCTTTCAACGGTGCTTGGGTTCAGATTGCCCAGTCACCTATGGCTTGTGTGGGAAAATGAACCCCACGCTCCCGTCTCCCCCTTCTCTCTCCGCTCTTCTCTCTCTCCCCTCTTCTCTCTCTCCTCCTCTCTCTCCATTCTTTTCTCTCTCCCCCTCTCTCTCTCTCTCCCTTCCATCTCCCTCCTCTCTCTCCCCCTTCGCTCTCTCTCCCCCTTTTCTCTTGGAGTGCTATGAGGTTGGACTTGCTGCCTGCACCCTGCTTGGAGTGCTGTGAGGTTGGACTTGCTGCCTGCATTCTGCTTGGAGTGCTATGAGTTTCGACGTGCTGCCCCACACTGCTTGGAGTGCTGTGAGGTTAGGCATGCTGCCTGCACCCTGCTTGGAGTGCTGTGAGATAGGACTTGCTGCCTGTACTCTGCTTGTAGTGCTGGTAGATTGAACTTGCCGCCTGCACTCTGCTTGGAGTGCTGTGAGGTTGGACTTGCGGACTGTTGCCTGCTTGGTGAGCTGTGAGGTTGGCCATGCTGCCTGCACGCTCCTAGGAGTGCTGTGAGGTTGGACTTCCTGCCTGCACCCTGCTTGGGTTGCTGTTAGTTTGGACTTGCTGCCTGCACCTTGCTTGGTGTGCTGTGCTTTTGGACCCGCTGCCTGCACTCAGCTTCGAGTGCTGTGAGGTTAGACTTGCTGCCTGCACCCTGCTTGGAGTACTGTGAGGTTGGATTTGCTGCCTACACACGGCTAGATGTGCTGTGAGGTTGGACTTGCTGCCTGCACCCTTCTTGGAATGCTGTGAGGTTGGACTTACGGACTGCACCCTGCTTGGAGTGCTGTGAGGTTGGACTTGCTGCCGGGACCCTGCTTGGATACCTATGAGGTTGGACATGCTGCCTGCACCCTGCCTGGAGTGCTGTGAGGTTGGACATGCTGCCTGCACCCTACTTGGAGTGATGTGATGTTGGACTTGCTGCCTGCACCCTGCTTGGAGTGCTGTGAGTGTGGACTTGCTGCCTGCACATTGCTTGGAGTCCTGTGAGGTTCGACTTGATGCCTGCACATTACTTGGAGTGCTGTGAGATTAGACTAGCTGCCTGCACCATGCTTGACTCAGCACTGAAATTTGACAAACAAGTCAATGCCGTGGTAAAAGCGAACTTCTTTCAGCTTCGGACGATAGCTAAAATAAAACAATTCCTACACTTTGATGACCTCGAAAAGATCATCCACACATTTATCTCCTCCCGCCCAGATTGCTGCAACTCCCTTTACACTGGCATCAGCCAATCGTCCCTGTCCCGCCTGCAACTGGTCCAAAACGCCGCAGTGAGACTCCTGACGGGCACCCGAAAAAGGGACCACATCACCCCGATCCTGGCCTCTCTCCACTGGCTCCCTGTGCGGTTCCGTATACATTTCAAGATCCTCCTCTATGTCTACAAAGCCCTCAATGGGCTTGCCCCAACCTACATTAAGTCTTCTCACCCAACACTCTACCTCCAGGTCCCCCAGATCCGCCGACTTGGGGTTGCTGAATATCCTGCGGTCTTGGCATAAGCTCAGCGGCGACCGTGCCTTTGCGGTTGCAGCTCCTAGACTGTGGAACTGCATCCCCTTCACATCAGAACTGCCCCCTCCATCGACTCCTTTAAGTCAAGACTAAAAACGTATCTATACTCCCAAGCCTTTCTTGCCGTCTTCTGAGCGAGGGCTATATGTATATATGTATATAGTTTGTTTATATTATTCTTATAACAAATGTAAAGCACTTTGGCCATCGAGAGTTTTTTAAATGTGCTATATAAATAAATGTGACGTGACTTGACTTGACTTGAAGTGTTGTGAGGTTGGACCTGCTGCCTGCATGCTGCTTGGAGTGCTGTGATGTTGGACTTGCTGCCTGCACCCTGCTTGGTGCTGTGAGTTTGGACGTGCTGCCTGCACTCTGCTTGGTTTTCATAGAAACATAGAAACATAGAAATATAGAAAATAGGTGCAGGAGGAGGCCATTCGGCCCTTCGAGCCAGCACCGCCATTCATTTTGATCATGGCTGATCGCCTCCTATCAATAACCCTTGCATGCCTTCTCCCCATATCCCTTGACTCCACTAGCCCCTAGAGCTCTATCTAACTCTCTCTTAAATCCATCCTGTGACTTGGACTCCACTGCCCTCTGTGGCAGGGAATTCCATAAATTCACTACTCTCTGGATGAAAAAGTTTTTTCTCACCTGTCTCACCCTTTAATCTAAGACTGTGGCATCTGGTACTGGACTCGCCCAACATTGGGAAAAAATTTCCTGCATCTAGCTTGTCCAGTTCTTTTATAATTCTATATGTTTCTATAAGATTCCCCCTCAGTCTTCTAAACAAGCCCAGTCTTTTCAATCTTTCCTCATATGACAGTCCCGCCATCCCAGGGATCAATCTCGTGAAACTACGCTGCAGTGCCTCAATCACAAGGATGTCCTTCCTCAAATTAGGAGACCAAAACTGTACACAATACTCCTTGTGGTCTCACCAGAGTCCTATACAACTGCAGAAGTTCCACTTTACTCCTATACTGAAATCCTCATGTTATGAAGGCCAACATTCCATTAGCTTTTTTCACTGCCTGCTGTACCTGCACGCCAACTTTCAGTGACCGGTGTACAAGGACACCTAGGTCTCGCTGTACCTCTCCCTTACCTAACCTAACCCCATTGAGATAATAATCTGCCCCCTTGTTTTGCCGCCAAAGTGGATAACATCACATTTATCTATACCATACTGCATCTGCCACACATCTGCCCTCTCACTCAACCTGTCCAGGTCACCCTGCAACCTCCTAACATCCTCTTCACAGCTCACACTGCCACCCAGCTTTGTGTCATCCGCAAACCTGCTAGTGTTGCTCCTAATTCCATCTTCCAAATCATTAATATATATGGTAAACATTTGCCGCCCCAACACCTAGCCTTGCGGCACTCGACTCACCACTGCCTGCAATTCTGAAACGGACCCGTTCACTCCTACTCTTAGCTTCCGGTCTGCCAACCAATTTGCTATCCATGTCAACACCCTACCCCCAATACCATGTGCTCTAATTTTAGTCACCAGTCTCCCAGGCGGGACCTTATCAAAGGCTTTCTGAAAGTCTAGATACACTACATCCACTGGCACCCCTTCATCCATTTTACTTGTTACATCCTCAAAAAATGCCAGATTAGTCAAGCATGATTTCCCTTTCATGAATCCATGTTGACTTGGACTAATCCTTTTACTGCTATCCAAATGCCCCATTATTACCTCTTTAATAATTGACTCCAGCATCTTTCCCACCACCGAAGTCAGGCTAACTGGTCTGTAATTCCGTTTTCTCTCTCGCTCCTTTCTTGAAAAGTGGGATAACAGTAGCCATTCTCCAATCCACAGGAACTGATCCTGAATCTATTGAACATTGGAAAATGATCACCAATGCGTCCACTATTTCTAGAGCCACGTCCCTGAGGACCATGGGATGCAGACCATCAGGCCCAGGGGATTTATCATGCTTCAGTCCCATTCGCCAACCGAATACTATTTCTCACCTAATGAAAATGTATTTCAGTTCCTCTACCCCCTTAGATCCTCTGTCCTCCAGTACACCTGGGAGATTGTTTGTTTTCCTTAGTGAAGACAGATCCGAAGTACCTATTCAACTCTTCTGCCATTTCCTAATAATTTCACCCGTGCCTGCCTTCAAGGGACCCACATTTGACTTTGCTACACTTTTTCCCGTAACATATCTAAAGAAGCTTTTACTGTCCTTCTTAATATTCCTGGCCAGCTTCCCCTCATACTTCATCTTTTCAGCCCGTATTGCCCGTTTTGTCTCCTTCTGTTGTCCCATGAAAGTTTCCCAATCCTCTGGCTTCCGGCTACTCTTTGCTGTGTTATACATCTTTTCCTTTAGTTTTATTCTATCCCTAACTTCTCTTGTCAGCCACGGTTGCCTCCTACTCCCCTTGAATCGTTCTTCCTTTTTGGAATGAAATGATCCTGCGTTTTCCGGATTAAGCTCAGAAATTCCTGCCATTGCTGTTCCACCATCATAGTCCCCTTTGTTCAACTGCATCACTGCCTCTTCCGATTTAACGTTCTCTTTCTCAAATTGCAGATTAAAACTAATCATATTATGATCACTACCTCCAAGCGGTTCCTTTACCTCGAGTTCTCTTAGCATATCTGATTTATTGGACAACACTAATGTGTGGTTGTACCTGCTGCCTGCACACTGCTTGGAGTGCTGTGAGGTTGGACTTGATGCCTGCAATATGCTTGGAGCGCTGTGAGATTGGACTTGCTGCCTGCACACTGCTTGGTGTACGTGAGGTTGGACCTGCTGCCTGCACCTTGCTTGGAGTGCTGTGAGGTTGGACTTGCTGCCTGCATTCTGCTTGGAGTGCTGTGAGGTTCGACTTGATGCCTGCGCTTTGCTTGGAGTACTGTGACATTAGACTAGCTGCCTGCGCCCTGCTTGGAGTGCTGTGAGTTTGGACTTGCTGCCTGCACACTGCTTGGAGTGCTGCGAAGTTGGACTTGCTGCCTGCACCCTGCTTGGAATGCTGTGAGGTTGGACTTGCTGCCTGCACCCTGCTTGGAGTGCTGTGAGGTTGGACTTGCAGCCAGCATACATCTTCGATTGCCTGCACATTCCTTGGACTGCTGTGACGATGGACGTGCTGTTTGCACGCTGATTGGATTGCTGTGAGGTTGGACTTGCTGCCTGCAATCTGCTTGGAGTGCTGTGAGCCTGAGCTTGCTGCCTGCACTCTGCTTGTAGTGCTGTGACGTTGGACTTGCTGCCTGCATTCTGCTTGGAGTGCTGTGAGGGTGGACTTGTTGCCTGCACTTGTAGTACTTGGAGTGCTGTGAGGTTGGACTTGCTCCCTGCACCCTGCTTGGAGAGCTGTGAGGTTGGACATGCAGCCTGCACCCTACTTGGTGTGCTGTGAGGTTGGACTTGCTACCTGCACCCTGCTTGGAGGGCTGTGAGGTTCGACTTGCTGCCTGCATTCTGCTTGGAGTGCTGTGAGGTTCGATTTGCTGCCTGCACATTGCTTGAAGTGCTGTGAGGTTGGACTTGCTGCCTGCACCCTGCTTGGAGTGCTGTGAGGTTGGACATGCTGCCTGCACCCTGCTTGGAGTGCTATGAGTTTGGACTTGCTGCCTGCACCCTGCTTGGATTGCTGTGAGATTAGACTTGCTGCCTGCACTCTGCCAGGTTTTCTGTATGGTTGGACCTGCTGCCTGCACCATGTTTGGAGTGCCGTGAGGTTGAACTTGTGGCCTGCACAATGTTTGGAGTGCTGTGAGATTAGACCAGCTGCCTGCACTCTACTTGGAGTGCTGTGAGTTTGGACTTGCTGCCTGCACCCTGCTTGGAATGCTGTGAGGTTGGACTTGCTGCCTGCAATACGCTTGGAGTGCTGTGAGATTGGACTTGCTGCCTGCACACTGCTTGGAGTGCTGTGAGGTTGGACATTCTGCCTGCACTCTGCTTGGTGTACTGTGAGGATGGACTTGCTGTTTGCACTCTGCTTGATTTGCTGTGAGGTTGGGCCTGCTGCCTGCACCCTGTTTAGGGTCCCGTGAGGTTGGACTTGCGGACTGCGCCCTGCTTGGAGTGCTGTGAGTTTGGACTTGCTGCCTGCACTCTGCTGGTAATGCTGAGAGTTTATACGTGCTTCCTGCATTCTGCTTGGAGTGCTGTGAGGTTCGACTTGATGCCTGCACTTTGCTTGGAGTGCTGTGAGTTTGGACTGGCTGCCTGCACACTGCTTGGAGTGCTGCGAAGTTGGACTTGCTGCCTGCACCCTGCTTGGAGTGCTGTGAGGTTGGACTTGCTGCCTGCACTCTGCTTGGAGTACTGTGAGGATGGACTTGCTGCCTGCACTCTGCTTGGAGTACTGTGAGGTTGGACTTGCTGCCTGCACTCTGCTTGGAGTGCTGCGAAGTTGGACTTGCTGCCTGCACCCTGCTTGGAGTACTGTGAGGTTGGACTTGCTGCCTGCACTCTGCTTGGTTTGCTGTGAGGTTGGACCTGCTGCCTGCTCCCTGCTTCGAGTGCCGTAAATTTGGACTTGCTGCCTGCACCCTGCTTGGAGTGCTGTGAGATTTCACTAGCTGCCTACACCCTTCTTGGAGTACTGTGACGTTGGACTTGCTGCCTACACTCTGCTTGGTGTGCTGTGAGGTTGGACCTGCTGCCTGCACCGTGCTTGGAGTGCCGTGAGGTTGAACTTGTGGCCTGCACAATGTTTGGAGTGATGTGAGATTAGACCAGCTGCCTGCACTCTACTTGGCAGTAGTAATAGGGGACTCTATAGTTAGGGGGTCAGTCAGGCGATTCTGTGGACGCAGTCGGGAGACCCGGATGGTAGTTTGCCTCCCTGGTGCCAGGGTCTGTGATGTGTCTCAACGTATCCAAGATATCCTGAAAGGGGAGGGAGAGGAGCCCGAGGTCGTGGTACATATAGGTACCAATGACATAGGTAAAAAAAGAGAAGAGGTCCTGAAAGGAGAATTTAGGGAGTTAGGAGGGGAGTTAAGGAGAAGGACAGCAAAGGTAACAATCTCGGGATTACTGCCTGTGCCACGCGACAGTGAGAGTAGGAATGGAGCGAGGTGGAGGATAAATGCGTGGCTGAAGAACTGGTGCAGAGGGCAGGGATTCAAATTTCTGGATCATTGGGACCTCTTTTGTGGAAGGTGCGACCTGTACAAAAAGGATGGGTTGCACTTGAACCTGAGGGGGACCAATATCCTGGCGGGGAGAATTGCAGACGCTACTGGTGAGACTGTAAACTAGAACGGCTGGGGGGAGGGACTCAAATAGAGGAAGCTATTAGACAGTGTGTGAGGCAGGAGGCAGAGAAGAAAAGCACTCAGACCCAACATGTAGGGGGGAAAGAAGAAAACAATAATAAACAGAGAATAAGAGGTGGTGGGGTTCTTAAATGGGTGAGCAGAGAAACAGAGGGGTGTAAAATGCGGCCGGAAGCAATAGGTAGCAAGGTGAAAAGTAAAAGTGGCAGGCAGACAAATCCAGGGCAAAAATCAAAAAGCGCCACTTTTCAACATAATTGTAAAAGGAGTAAGAGCGTTGTAAAAACAAGCCTGAAGGCGTTGTGTCTCAATGCAAGGAGCATTCGTAATAAGGTGGATGAGTTGAACATGCAGATAGCTATGAATGATTATGATATAGTTGGGATCACGGAGACATGGCTCCAGGGTGACCAAGGCTGGGAGCTGAACATCCAGGGATATTCAATATTCAGGAGGGATAGAGAGAAAGGAAAAGGAGGTGGGGTAGCGTTGCTGGTTAGAGAGGAGATTAACGCAGTGGAAAGGAAGGACATTAGCTTGCAGGATGTGGAATCGGTATGGGTAGAGCTGCGAAACACTTAGGGGCAGAAAACGCTGGTGGGTGTTGTGTACAGGCCACCTAACACTAGTACTGAAGTTGGGGATGGCATCAAACAGGAAATTAGAAATGCGTGCAACAAACGCTACATATAGATTGGGTGATTCAAATTGGCAGGGGTGCTGAGGAAGAGGATTTCTTTGAATGTATGCGGGATAGTTATCTAAACCAACATGTAGAGGAACCAACGAGAGAGCAGGCTATTCTAGACTGGGCATTGAGTAATGAGGAAGGGTTAGTTAGCAGTCTTGTTGTGCGTGCCCCCTTGGGCAACAGTGACCGTAATATGGTTGAGTTCTTCATTAGGATGGAGAGTGACATTGTTAATTCAGAAACAATGGTTCTGAACTTAAAGAAAGGTAACTTTGAGGGTATGAGACGTCAATTGGCCAAGATTGACTGGCAATTAGTTCTAAAAGGGTTGACGGTGGATATGCAATGGAAGGCATTTAAAGTGTATGGATGAACTACAAAAATTGTTCATCCCAGATTGGCAAAAGAATAAATCAGGGAAGGTAGTGCATCCATGGATAACAAGGGAAATCAGGGATAGTATCAAAGCAAAAGATGATGCGTACAAATTAGCCAGAAAAAGCAGCATACCAGAGGACTGGGAGAAATTCAGAGACCAGCAGAGGAGGACAAAGGGCTTAATTAGGAAAGGGAAATAGATTATGAAAGAAAACTGGCAGGGAAGATAAAAAACTGACTACAAACGTTTTTATAGATATGTGAAGAGAAAGAGATTAGTTAAAACAAATGTTGGTCCCTTGCAGTCAGAAACAGGTGAATTGATCATGGGGAACAAGGATATGGCGGACCAATTGAATAACTACTTTGGTTCCGTCTTCACTAAGGAAGACATAAATAATCTGCCGGAAATAGCAGGGGACCGCGGGTCAAAGGAGATGGAGGAACTGAGTGAAATCCAGGTTAGTCAGGAAGTGGTGTTGGGTAAATTGAATGGATTAAAGGCCGATAAATCACCAGGGCCAGATAGGCTGCATCCCAGAGTACTTAAGGAAGTAGCTCCAGAAATAGTGGATGCATTAGTGATAATTTTTCTAATCTCTAGATTCTGGAATAGTTCCTGAGGATTGGAGGGTAGCAAACGTAACCCCACTTTTTAAGAAGGGAGGGAGAGAGAAAACAGGGAATTACAGACCAGTTAGTCTAACATCGGTAGTGGGGAAACTGCTAGAGTCACTTATTAAAGATGGGATAGCAGCACATTTGGAAAGTGGTGAAATCATTGGACAAAGTCAGCATGGATTTACGAAAGGTAAATCATGTCTGACGAATCTTTTAGAATTTTTCGAGGATGTAACTAGTAGAGTGGATAGGGGAGAACCAGTGGATGTGTTGTATCTGGACTTTCAGAAGGCTTTCGACAAGGTACCACATAAGAGATTAGTATACAAACTTAAAGCACACGGTATTGGGGGTTCAGTATTGATGTGGATAGAGAACTGGCTGGCAAACAGGAAGCAAAGAGTAGGAGTAAACGGGTCCTTTTCACAATGGCAGGCAGTGACTAGTGGGGTACCGCAAGGCTCAGTGCTGGGACCCCTGCTATTTACAATTTATATTAATGAGCTGGATGAGTGAATTGAAGGCAACATCTCCAAGTTTGCGGATGACACTAAGCTGGGGGGCAGTGTTAGCTGTGAGGAGGATGCTAGGAGACTGGAAGGTGACTTGGATAGGCTGGGTGAGTGGGCAAATGTTTGGCAGATGCAGTATAATGTGGATAAATGTGAGGTTATCCACTTTGGTGGCAAAAACAGGAAAGCAGACTATTATCTAAATGGTGGCCGATTAGGAAAAGGGGAAATGCAGCGAGACCTGGGTGTCATGGTACACCAGTCATTGAAAGTAGGCATACAGGTGCAGCAGGCAGTGAAGAAAGCAAATGGTATGTTAGCTTTCATAGCAAAAGGATTTGAGTATAGAAGCAGGGAGGTTCTACTGCAGTTGTACAGGGTCTTGGTGAGACCACACCTGGAGTATTGCATACTGTTTTGGTCTCCAAATCTGAGGAAGGACATTATAGCCATAGAGGGAGTGCAGAGAAGGTTCACCAGACTGATTCCTGGGATGTCAGGACTTTCATATGAAGAAAGACTGGATAGACTCGGCTTATACTCGCTAGAATTTAGGAGATTGAGAGGGGATCTTATAGAAACTTACAAAATTCTTATGGGGTTGGACAGGCTAGATGCAGGAAGATTGTTCCCGATGTTTGGGAAGTCCAGAACAAGGGGTCACAGCTTAAGGATAAGGGGGAAATCTTTTAAGACTGAGATGAGAAAAAACTTTTTCACACAGAGAGTGGTGAATCTCTGGAACTCTCTGCCACAGAGGGTAGTTGAGGCTAGTTCATTGGCTATATTTAAGTGGGAGTTAGATGTGCCCCTTGTGGCTAAAGGGATCAGGAGGTATGGAGAGAAGGCAGGTACGGGATACTGAGTTGGATGATCAGCCATGATCATATTGAATGGCGGGCAGGCTCGAATGGCCTACTCCTGCACCTATTTTCTATGTATCTATGTATCATATTGAATGGCGGTGCTGGCTCGAAGGGCCGAATGGCCTACTCTTGCACCTATTGTCTATGTTTCCATGTTTCGTCCCCTCTCTCTACCCCAGCCCCCGTGACCTCTCACCTCTCTCTGACCCCAGGCACGGCTGCCTTGAGGAACACACGTCGCGGTTCTTGGTTTGTTCAAGCACTCATGCAGGATCTTGCATCACACGCTAAGAACATGCATGTGGCAGATATGTTAGTAAAGGTATGTCTCTCTCCCCCCTCTCTCTCCCCCCTCCTAGAAACATAGAAAAATAGGTGCAGGAGTAGGCCATTCGGCCTTTCGAGCCTGCACCACCATTCAATATGATCATGGCTGATCATCCAACTCAGTATCCTGTACCTGCATTCTCTCCATACCCCCTGATCCCTTTAGCCACAAGGGCAACATCTAACTCCCTCTTAAATATAGCCAATGAACTGGCCTCAACTACATTCTGTGGCAGAGAATTCCAGAGATTCACTACTCTCTGTGTAAAAAATATTTTTCACATCTCAGTCATAAAAGATTTCCCCTTTATCCTTAAACTGCGACCCCTTGTTCTGGACTTCCCCAACATCGGGAGCAATCTTCCTGCATCTAGCCTGTCCAACCCCTTAAGAATTTTGTAAGTTTCTATAAGATCCCCCCTCAATCTTCTAAATTCTAGCTCCTCCTCCCCCCCCTCTCTTCCCCCCTCTCACCCCATCTCTCCCCCCTCTCTCTACCCCCCTCTCCTCTCTCCCCTCCCTCTCTCTCTCTAACCTGTTTCTGCCCCTGTCTCACTAAATGTCTTGTTTACAATCTCTAGGGGAGGCTGAGAGCGGGGATGGGAGGAGAGGGGGAGTAGGGAGGGGAGGGGAGCGGAGGGAGGGGAAGGCAGATGATGGGAGGGAGGAGAAGGGAGAGAGCAGAGGGGAGGGGAGTAATGTTACAGTGTTCAGTAACTTGAGTTTTAAATCTCGGATCATTTTATATCTAAAGGTCACAGCTTGAAATATATTCTCCCTTCCCCCCCCCCTCACACACAGATCACAGAGACAGGGAGAGGGGGTGTAAGGGCCAGTGGGGAGGGGGTACATTGCCTGTTATCCCGTCAGCATAAAGACCCCTCTCTCCCCATCTGAGACCCGCGAGAAATTGCAGAGTTGTGGACGCAGCCCAGACCATCTCGCACGCAAACCAACCTCCCTTCCATCCACTCCATCTACACCTCACGCTGGCTCGGCAAGGCCAGCAGTATAATCAAGGACCAGTCCCACCCCGGTCCCTCCCTCTTCCCCTCTCTCCCATCGGGCAAGAGGTACAGAAGTGTGGAAACGCACACACCTCCAGATTCAGGGACAGTTTCTTCCCAGCTGTTATCAAGCAACTGAACCGTCCTCTCACCAACTCACCATCTACCTCATTGGAGACCCTCGGACTATCCTTAATCGGATTTTACCTTGCACTAAACGTTATTTTCTTTATCCTGTATCTGTACACTGTGGACGGCTCGATTGTAATCATGTATTGTCTTTCCGCTGACTGGATAGCACGCAACAAAGCTTTTCACTGTACCTCGGTACACGGGACAATAAACTAAAAAGATGCTTAGGAAGGAACTGCAGATGCTGGTTTAAACCAAAGAAAGACACAAGAGTGCTGGAGTAACTCAGCGGGGCAGGCAGCATTGTCAGAGTGAGGCCAAATGCAAATTGGAGGAACAGCATCCCATATTTTGCTTGGGCAGCTGATGGTGGTATGAATATTGATTTATCACACTTCAGATAGCCCTGGCATTCCCTCTCTATCCCTCCCCCTCCCAAGTTGCACCAGCTTCTCGTTTTCACCCAACAGCCAGCTAACAATATCTTATATCTCTCGTTTCCCTTATCCGTAACCATTCTGAAGAAAGGTCTCAACCCGAAAAAAGTCACCCTTTCCTTCTCTCCAGAGATGCTGCCTTTCCCATGGAAACATAGAAAATAGGTGCAGGAGCAGGCCATTCAGCGCTTCGAGCCAGCACCGCCATTCATTGTGATCATGGCTGATCATCCACAATCAGTAACCCGTGCCTGCCTTCTCCCCATATCGCTTAATTCCGCTAGCCCCAAGAGCTCTAACTCTCTTTTGAATTCATCCAGTGAATTGGCCTCCACTACCTTCTGTGGCAGACAATTCCACAAATTTGCAACTCTCTGGGTGAAAAAGTTGTTCTCATCTCAGTTTTAAATGGCCTCCCCTTTATTCTTAGACTGTGGCCTCTGGTTCTGGACTCCCCCAACATTGGAACATTTTTCCTGCATCTAGCTTGTCCAGTCCTTCTATAATTGTATAAGTTTCTATAAGATATCCTCTCATCCTAAATTCCAGTGAATACAAGCCCAGTTGTTCCAATCTTTCCTCATATGACAGACCCGCCATTCCGGGGATTAACCTGGTGAAACTACGCTGCATTGCCTCAATAGCAAGGTTGTCCTTCCTCAAATTAGGAGACCAAAAACTGCACAAAATACTCTAGATGTGGTCTCACCAGGGCCCTGTACAACTGCAGAATGACCTCTTTACTCCTATACTCAAATCCTCTTGTTATGAAGGCCAACATGCCATTAGCTTGTTCTTCACTGCCTGCTGTACCTGCATATTTACTTTCAGTGACTGGTGTACAAGGACACCCAGGTCTCATTGCACTTCCCTTTTTCCTATTCTGACACCATTGAGATAATAATCTGCCTGCTTGTTCTTGCTGCCAAAGTGGATAACTTCACATTTATGTATGCTGATCCCGCCAGCTCTTCACATAATTATGCATCTGGTGGACAAAGCCCAATTTATCTTCTGTGGAATCGTACTGAACTCATTACCAGAGCAAATATGTTTAAGATGAACTCCGGATGCTGGAAAATCGAAGGTAGACAAAAATGCTGGAGAAACTCAACGGATGAGGCAGCATCTATGGAGCGAAGGAAATAGGCAACGTTTCATGTCGAGACCCTTCTTCAGACTGATGTGAGGGTGGGGGGGGGGGCGGAAGAAGAAAGGAAGTGGCGGAGACAGTGTGCTGAGGGAGAACTGGGAAGGGGAGGAGAAAGCCGGGACTGCCTGAAATTAGAGAAGTCAATGTTCATACCCCTGGGGTGTAAACTGCCCAAGCGAAATATGAGGTGCTGCTCCTCCAATTTACAGTGGGCCTCAATCTGGCCATGGAGGAGGCCCAGGACAGAAAGGTCGGATTCTGAATGGGAGGGGGAGTTGAAGTGCTGGGAGATCCGGGAGATCAGGTTGGTTATTGCGAACCGAGCGGAGGTGTTGGGCGAAGCGATCGCCAAGCCTACGCTTGGTCTCACCCCTACTCCCAATTCCTCCGTCTACGCTGCATCTGCACCCAGGATGAGGTGTTACAAACCAGGGCATCGGAGATGTCCTCATTCTTTAGGGAAGGGGGGTTCCCCTCTTCGACTATAGATGAGGCTCTCACCAGGGTCCCTTCTATATCGCGTAACTCTACTCTCACTCCCCACCCCCCCCCCCCCCACTCGTAACAAGGGCAGAGCCCCTTGTCCTCACTTTCCACCCTAGCAGCCATCACATACAACAAATAATTCTCCGACATTTTCGCCACCTCCAACGGGATCCCACCACTGACCACATCTTCCCATCTTCTCCCCTGTCGGCTTTCCGCAGAGACCGCTCCCTCCGTAACTGCCTGGTCAATTCGTCCCTTCTCACCCAAACCACCCCCTTTCCTGGCACTTTCCTTAGCAACCGCAGGAAATGCTACACTTGTCGCTCTACCTCCCCCCTTGACTCCATCCAACGACCCAAGCAGTCTTTCCAGGTGAGGCAGAGGTTCACCTGCATCTCCTCCAATCTCAACTATTGCATCCGTTGTTCCAGGTGTCAGCTGCTCTACATCGGTGAGACCAAGCATAGGCTTGGCGATCGCTTTGCCCAACACCTCCGCTCGGTTCGCAATAACCAACCTGATCTCCCGGTGGCTCAGCACTTCAACTCCCCCTCCCATTCCGAATCCAACCTTTCTGTTCTGGGCCTCCTCCATGGCCAGAGTGAGGCCCACCGTAAATTGGAGGAGCAGCACCTCATATTTTGCTTGGGCAGTTTACAACCCAGCGGTATGAACATTGACTTCTCTAATTTCAGGTAGCCCTTGCTTTCTCCCTCCTTCCCTTGATCTTCCCAGCTCTCCCACAGCCTAGTGTCTACGCCTGTTCCTTTCTTCTTCCCGTCCCCACCCTCACATCAGTCTGAAGAAGGGTCTCGACACGAAGCGTTGCCTATTTCCTTCGTTCCATAGATGCTGTCTCACCCGCTGAGTTTCTCCAGTATTTTTGTCTATGAGAGCAAAAATGGTCTGTTGATGGACACAACAACAAAATAACGAGATGCTGGAAATCTGAAATAAAACTGGAAAACGTCAGAAATACTCTATGTCAGACAGCATCTGGAAAGGGAAATGGAGTTAAAAGTTCAGGCTGAAGACTTTTTGTCAGAACTCAGTAGCACTTGAAACCAACTCTTCCTTTTTCCATGAGCAACTTGGTTGGATGACAGACACAAAAAGCTGGAGTAACTCAGCGGGTCAGACAGCATCTATGGAGAACATGGATAGGTGACGTTTCACAGAGTGCTGGAGTATCTTAGCGGGTCAGGCAGTATCTGTGGAGAAGGAATGCGTGATATTTCGGGTCGAGGCCCTTAAGACTGGTTAGGGGTAAGGGAAACGAGAGATATAGACAATGTACAGAGTTGAACAATGAATGAAACAACTGATATTCTCCCTTTCCCCACTCTCTACACCCTCTCTCTCCTCCCCCTTCTCTCTCTCTCTCCCTCATCTCCCTGTCTCCCGTTGACCAACACAACCTTTGTTTTAATCGGACGAACAAAAGGTTTATTTTTTATTCCACGCGATTTTATATGTTTGATTTTCTACGAGCGTTTTTCATCTTCCTAACGAAATGTTTCCTGACATTCCCTGCCATTTAAATCCGTGAGATTTGTATTAAAACATTGATTTCTGCTCTACATTGGGTATCTGAATGCTTACTGCGGTCGAGAGAGAGACAGAGAAAAACACAGAGAGACGGAGAGAGAGAGAGACAGGGAGAGAGAGGGGGGAGGGTGTTCAACGTCCTCCAAAACTGAGAAACTTTGAGATACAGCTACAGCACGGAAGCAGGCCCTTCGGCCCACCGAGTCCGCGCTGACCAGCGATCCCCGCACACTAACACAATCCTACACACACGGGACAATTTAACAATTTTTACCGAAGCCAATTAACCTACAAACCCGCACGTCTTTGGAGCATGGGAGAAAACCGGAACAC
>CM075997.1:8514881-8700764 GCA_038087875.1 Malacoraja senta
AGCCTCAGAATTAAAGGACGTTCTTTTAGGAAGGAGATGAAGGAGAACTTCTGTGCAAATCATTGGCACAGAAGGCTGTGGAGACCAAGTCAGTGGATATATTTAAGGCAGAGATAGATAGATTGTTGATTAGTACGGATGTCAGGGTTTGTGGGAAGAAGGCAGGAGAATGGGGTTAGGAGGGAGAGATAGATCAGCCATGATTGAATGGTGGAGTAGACTTGATGGGTTAAATGGCCTAATTATACTATCACATGATCTTATGACTATCCAAATATCAGATAATGCCGTCCAATCAAGTCATACTCAAGTACAACAGGTAAAGCAAAGGGGAAGATACAGAGTGCAGAATGTAGTTCTCAGCATTGTAGCGCATCAGTTCCAGAGACAAAGTCCAATATCCGCAATGGGTAGAGGAGAATCGGACAGTACCCGAGCTTATGGAAGGAGCGTTAAGAAGCCTGATCACAGAGGGGAAGAAGCTTGGTGGCGCGCTTTCAAGCTTCTGTATCTTCAGCCGGACGGGAGAGGGGAGAAGAAGGAATGAAAGGCCGGCGGTCGGAGCGCTTCTGGCGATCCCCGGTCAGGGATCGCCCCGCTCCGCGATGTTAAAGTCCCGCCGCACCTGCTGCTGAAGCTCTGGGCCGGTCTCCGAGAAAGGCCGCACCAAACCAGTTGTTAGGCCGCGAGGGGGGCGAAATCGTATCTCCATCAAGGTAGGTACCTGAAAACGGTTTCCCTCCATCCCCCCAACACCCACCACACAAGACATACAGAGGAACACTAAAACATACTTTTGGACTTACTAAAAACAAACAAAAAAGGTCGAAACAACAAACCTGCTGCAGGCGAGGCAGCCGACTCGCAGCACCACCGGAGGCAGAAGGTTCATCAGTCACTGAAAGTAGACATGCAGGTAAGGCAGGCAATGAAGAAAGCTGCATGTTGGTCTTCATTGCGTGAGAGTTTGAGCTTGGGAGCAAGGAGGTCCTACTGCAGTTGTGCAGGGCCTTAGTGAGACCACACCTGGAGTATTGTGCGCAGTTTTGGTCTCCTAATTTGAGGAAGGACATTCTTGCTATTGAGGGAGTGCACCAGGTTAATTCCTGGCATGGCGGGACTGACATATGATGAAAGAATCGGTCGACTGGGCGTGACTCCAGCAGCAGGTGGTCAAGGTGGGTGAAGCTCTTACCACAGAACGGGCAGGGGAAGGGATGCTCGCCGCTGTGAGTAAGCTGGTGCTGTCACAGCCTTGCCACACTCAGCGCACACTAAGGGTCTCTCTCTGGTGTGTACCCGCTGGTTCTCCCGCAGCCTCCATGCGCTCTGGAAACGCTTGCTGCAGTGGGAGCAGCTGCTCGCCAGCTTGAGCCCGCCGGTGCTGCTGTCAAACGCCTCACCGCAGCGCGGCCACTGGTGTGCACGCGCTGGTGAGACAAGGCGTGGGAGGCCAATGGCAAAGCGCTCTCTACACACCGGGCTGAGGAAGGGACGGTCGCTGGCGTGCACCCGCTGGTGGGACAGCAGATAGGTGGAGCGCGTGAAGCCCTTGCCGCACTGGGCGCAGGTGAAAGGGCGCTCGCCAGTGTGGGTGCGCTGGTGCTGCAGCAGGCTGTCGGAGTGGGTGAAGCCCTTGCCGCAGTCGCTGCAGGTGTAGGGGCGCTCGCCGATGTGCAGGCGCCTGTGCACCTTCAGTTCCGGCGACGATTTAAAGCCGTTGCCGCAGGTGGAGCAGCTGAAGGGCCTCTCGCCGGAGTGCACGCGGTTGTGCTGCAGCAGGGTCACGTAGCGAGTGAAGTTCTTGCCGCACTCCGAGCAGTCGAAGGGGCGTTCTCCCGTGTGCACCCGCCGGTGGGTCTCCAGCAGCACTGGTGCTACCAGGCCTTGCCACACACGTCGCACTCATAACGCTTCTCCTTGTGCCCCGTCATGTGGTCCTTCACCGAAGCTCAGCCCCTCGAGGGGCAGAGTGGGGGGTCGAGATGTGTGGGGTGAGCGGCGGAGGGGGCGCCGATTATCCGGACATTCGCCCTCACCCCCAATTCTTACCCTCCCGCACTTCCCGCCATTCCCTTCTCCCCCTTCAAGCACCAGTAATGTTCACGTGTTAGAAATGTCCTGTTTGCCAGCTTGTTGACCTTCTGTGTTCCCCTCCTGCAGGGTTTAGGAGCCGTTGCTGTGGACGGAGAGACGGAGACGTGAGCGGCCATTGAGGGCAGCCAGGGTGCCGGTGAGCCCCCCATCTGCTCAGTGTGCGGGCTGAGCTTCGAGCGGCTGAGCTTCGGTGGAGGACCACATGGCGGGGCACAACAAGGAGAAGTGTTATTAGTGCGACGTGTGTGGCAAGGCCTGGCAGTACCCGAGCCTGCTGGAGATCCACTGGCGGGTGCACACGGGAGAACGCCCCTTCGACTGCTCCGACTGCGGAAAGAGCTTGGCCCAGTCGTCGGGGCTGTGGGTGCACAACAGTGAGCGGCCCTTCACCTGCTCCGACTGCGCCAAAGGCTTCAAGTCATCCACGGAACTAATGGTGCACAGGCGCCTGCACACCGGGGAGCAGCCCGACACCTGCAGTGACTGCGGCAAGGGCTTGACCCTCTCCACCAAGTTGCTGACCCACCCTCCCAAGCCCTGTCTCACCAGCGCGTTCAAAGGCAGGGCAGGGGCATTCCCCATGGGGATTTGGGGGGTTGGAAGCAGTGTTCCCTCAAAGTTACGCACGCGTTTTGAAACCAGCGCACACAGACAATTTATGTGCACACGAAGGATTTTGAAATTCGGAAAAAAAATCTCCGCTATAAAATGTCTCCACTATAAATGATAGCGGAGATTTTTTTTACTTCCGAATTTCAAAATCCGCGGCCCGATCCAGCACCGGGGACAGCTCCAGTCCGCTCTGGCATCCGGGAAATCCGATCCGCGAGCGCCGCACCCGGTCCACCGGCACCCGGGGGTGGGCCAGGGCAGCCCTCCTCAATGATGGCGGAGCTGCTGGCAGGAACCCAGCGGTAAATGGACGGGACTGGACCTTGGAGAGGAGGGGGGAAAGGGGGAGAAGGGTGGAGAGGGAATGGGGAAAGCAAAGGAGGAGAGGGAGGAGAGAGAGGGGGAGGAGGGAGGGAGGGGGAGGAGAGAGGGGAGAGGTCCAGGAGAGAGGGGGGAGAGGTGGAGGAGAGAGGGGGAGGAGAGAGGGAGGAGGGGTGGAGGAGAGGGGGAGGAGAGACTGGGGAGAGTTGGAGGAGAGGGGGGGAGGAGAGAGGGGGAGGGGGAGGACTTGTTACAGTGTTAAAATAAAGAACTCTTTCATTTGAAAAATGAAAGCATTCAAGTCTGTATGTCATAGACACTACAATGTTACCTAAAATGTAGTAATTGATAATTATACAGTATATAATTTATACTTATTTGTAAAAATAGTAAGATTAAACGAGCTTACCAGTTTGAAGTTTGATCTTTATTTTATGAAGATTTACGATGAGGGATTACGTGAATAAAAGCCCGCCAGCCCGCATGCGCATCAATCTCCAAAGCAGCGGTGTGAAATCACAGAACACAGTTGTTGAACTGAATATAGTAAGATTCGAGAAACTAGAACTACCAGCTGACCTTTATGAGAGGGGGTTGGGAGCGGAGGGCACGTAATCCCTCATCATAACTCCTCATAAAATAAAGATCAAACTTCAAACTCGTAAATTCTCGTTTAATCTTACTATTTTACTTCGGAGTCACGTGAGTGACTACGTGAAGATTTTGAAGCTCTGTGAGTTCATGCCGTGGAAACGAGTCCATGCGTCACACACTGCATCAATTGACCAGGGATGAGTGAAATTTAATAAAGCATGACATAAATGTAAACATGCTGATACTTTTTAATGACGTAATGATAATCATAGTAATCCCACTCATCCAGGAGGAATTAAAAACAGAACCTAAAAATAGAGTTGGCAAATACCCCCGGTCTGGCTATGGGTTTATTATAATACATTGGAAAATTCGCTTGTTTGACCCTCCTGCAGCTGCTAGGATGTGGTCCAGCGAAACATCCATAATCCTCGCTGCTGATGTAGTTGCAGCCCTGGTGGAGTGAGATTTGAAAACATCAGTGTTCACTTCTGCACAAGCCAGAACCTGTTTTAACCACATGGGGATGGTCTATACTGATACCTACGTATGAGGTTTATTGTAACTAACAAACATTGCTAGTTCAGAGCCTCTAAGGCTCTAGGTGACATAATGACTGTTGTAGATGTGTGACCACACACACAACCAAAGGTCCATGGAGTATGCCATAAAACTAGTTTGAGACCTGTTGCCCCCGGTCTAATCTGCAAGACTAAGTCATGAACTTAAAGTATGATATTATTTGCAGATGTAACCATCCTGTCCATTCGTAGCTATGCAACGGATGGGCCTATTGCGCTGAAACGAGTGCCATGAGGATCAAATCAAATCAAATCAACCTTTATTGTCATCTTGCAAGCAACAGTTGTACAGTGCAAAATGAAAAGACGTTTCCCAGGGGATACCGGAGCATCGCACATGAAATTTAAAACATCTCACACATAATAACACTAAAAACAATCCAGGGTCTGATGGAACAGTATAAATAGTTAAAAAGTAGGTAAAAACAACGTTAAATACAGTAAAACCAATCATAAACATGTCCGGGGCAGCTGCTTTGAGTGGCCAGTGCCAGTTATTGAAGTGTCCATGCCAAGCCGCAGAATCAGGTGACTGTGAGTACAGAGTGGCTGTTTACCAGCCTCACAGCATATGGCAGGAAGCTGTTTAGCAGTCTTGTAGTCCGGGCTTTGATGCTGCGATATCTCTTGCCTGATGGCAGGAGATCCAGGTGTATGTGGAGGGGGTGCAGTTTGTCCTTAGCAATTCTCTGAGCTTTTTTCAGACAGCGGCTCTGGAACAGTTCTTGTACCGAGGGTAGGGAGACGCCAATGATCCTCTCTGCTCCCCTCACTACCCTCTGCAGAGCCTTCCTGTCCGAGAAGTTGCAGGTGGAGTACCACGTATTTATGCAGTACGTGAGTACAGACTCCACCGTACCCCTGTAGAAAGTCCTGAGGATGTTGGTGGGGAGTGAGGCCTGTTTTAGTTTCCTCAGGAAGTGCAGTCGCTGATGGGCCCGTTTGACGGTCCCAGTGGTGTTCCTGGACCAGGTGAGGCTGTCTGTAATTTGCACCCCGAGGAACTTTATGCTCTCCACTCTCTCCACTGTGGCGCCATTGATGTTAATGGGTGTATGCTTTGGCTGCACCCTCCAGAAGTCGACAACCATCTCCTTTGTTTTGTCGACATTTAATTCCAGATTATTTTTGCCGCACCAGTCCACTAGTTGTTTTACTTCCTCCCTGTACATTGATTCATCATCTCCGCTGATGAGTCCCACCACTGTTGTGTCATCCGCGAATTTTATGATCTTATTGTCCCTGAATCTGGCAGCACAGTCATGGGTGAGCAATGTGAACAACAGCGGGCTGAGCACACAGCCTTGAGGTGAGCCGGTGCTCAGCGTGATCGAGCCTGAAGTGTTCTTGCCAACACGGACTGACTGCGGTCTCTCTGTCAGAAAGTCCAAGATCCAGTGACACAGGGTGGTGTTGAGGCCCAGCAGGGTTAGTTTCTCCACAAGTCTCTGTGGGATGATGGTGTTAAACGCTGAGCTGAAGTCAATGTACAGGATTCTGGCGTATGTGTTTCTGTTTTCCAGATGCGTGAGCACTATGTGCAGCGTGGTAGAGATGGCATCCTCTGTAGAACGGTTGGGGCGATAGGCAAACTGGAGGGGGTCTAACGATGAGGGGAGGCTGGCAGTAATGTGGGGTTTCACCAGGCGTTCAAAACACTTCATTATTATTGGGGTCAGGGCAACAACTGGTTTCTTCGCTATGGGGATTATTGTACTCGTTTTGAGGCATGTGGGGACAATGGCTTGACTGAGGGAGATGCTAACTCCTCAGCACATTCCTTAAGCACACGTCCTGGGATGTTATCGGGTCCGACTGCTTTCCACGGGTTGACCTTAGACAGGATTCTCCGTGTGTCCATCGGGTCTATGGTCAGGACTGGCTGGTCGGTTTGTAAGCAGGGGCTGGCTCTCTCCTTGGGTGTGGTGTGTGCTGCATCAAAACGAGCGAACAAGTTGTTCAGTTCATGTGGGAGAGAAGTATTTGTGTCAGTTACCTGCTGCCTTGCCTTGTACCCCGTCAGTGTTTGGATTCCCTTCCACATCCTCCTGGTGACTCCTGTGTCACAGAGGTGTCTGTGGATTTTACAAAGATGACCGAGGACAGGGATTTTGCTGGAGCCCACCGGGGACGCAGCGTCAGCAGGACATTAACACCCCATATAACCATATAACCATATAACTCCGAGTACCTGGGCCTGGGGGAATTTGATACGAGGATACCCTTCATAAATCTGGATATCAGAGGAAGTATGACGACAAGGCACTTCTGGCACAATTTATAGCACTATAACTCCATCTCTCGTGAAATATAGCTTTGAGAGGAATTCCAAGTCATCTGTTATACGTACCGTGTCATACCATATAACCATATAATCATATAACCATCACAGCACGGAAACAGGCCATCTCGGCCCTTCAAGTCCGTGCCGAACATTTTTTTTTATTTAATAAATACTTCCCCCTAGTCCCATTTACCTGCACTCAGACCATAACCCTCCATTCCTTTCCCGTCCATATACCCATCCAATCTATTTTTAAAGGATAAAATCGAACCAGCCTCCACCACTTCCATTGGAAGCTCATTCCACACAGCTACCACTCTCTGAGTAAAGAAGTTCCCCCTAATGTTACCCCTAAACTTCTGTCCCTTAATTCTCAAGTCATGTCCCCTTGTTTGAATCTTCCCTACTCTCAATGGAAAAAGCTTTTCCACGTCAACTCTGTCTAACCCGCTCATAATTTTAAAGACCTCTATCAAGTCCCCTCTTAACCTTCTGCGCACCAAAGAATAAAGACCTAACTTGTTCAACCTTTCTCTGTAACTTAGTTGCTGAAACCCAGGCAACATTCTAGTAAATCTCCTCTGTACTCTCTCTATTTTGTTGACATCCTTCCTATAATTAGGCGACCAAAATTGTACTCCATACTCCAGAATTGGCCTCACCAATGCCTTGTACAATTTTAACATTACATCCCAACTTCTATATTCAATGCTCTGATTTATAAAGGCCAGCACCCCAAAAGCTTTCTTTACCACCCTATCTACATGAGATTCCACCTTCAGGGAACTATGCACAGTTATTCCTAGATCCCTCTGTTCAACTGCATTCCTCAATTCTCTACCATTTACCGTGTACGTCCTATTTTGATTTGTCCTGCCGAGATGTAGTACCTCACATTTATCAGCATTAAACTCCATCTGCCATCTTTCAGCCCACTCTTCCAAATGGCCTAAATCTCTCTGTAGACTTTGAAAATCTACTTCATTATCCACCACACCACCTATCTTAGTATCATCTGCATACTTACTAATCCAATTTTCCACACCATCATCCAGATCATTGATGTACATGACAAACAACAGTGGACCCAACACAGACCCCTGAGGCACCCCACTAGTCACCGGCCTCCAACCTGACAAACAGCCATCCACCATTACTCTCTGGCATCTCACATTCAGCCACTGTTGAATCCATCTTGCTACTCCATCATTAATACCCAACAATTGAATCTTCTTAACCAACCTTCCATGAGGAACCTTGTCAAAGGCCTTACTGAAGTCCATATAGACAACATCCACTGCTTTACCCTCATCAATTTCCCTAGTAACCTCTTCGAAAAATTCTAGAAGATTAGTCAAACATGACCTTCCAGGCACAAATCCATGTTGACTGTTCCTAATCAGACCCTGCTTATCCAGATGCTTATATATGTTATCTTTAAGTATCCTTTCCATTAATTTGCCCACCATGACATCAAACTAACAGGTCTATAATTGCTAGGTTTACTCTTAGAACCCCTTTTAAACAACGGAACAACATGCGCAGTACGCCAATCCTCCGGCACTATTCCCGTTTCTAATGACATTTGAAATATTTCTGTCATAGCCCCTGCTATTTCTACACTAACTTCCCTCAATGTCCTCGGGAATATCCTGTCAGGACCTGGAGACTTATCCGTTTTCATCTTTTTCAAAAGTGTCCGCACCTCCTCTTCTTTGAATCTCATAGTTTCCATTGCTACTCTGCTTGTTTCCCTTACCTCACATAATTCCATATCCTTCTCCTTGGTGAATACCGAAGAAAAGAAATTGTTCAGTATCTCCCCCATCTCTTTTGGCTCTGCAGATAGCTGTCCACTCTGACTCTCTAATGGACTAATTTTATTCCTTGTTATCCTTTTGCTATTAATATAGCTGTAGAAACCCTTTGGATTTACTTTCACCTTACTTGCCAAAGCAACCTCATACGATATATTGGACTGTAAACAGAACACTTCCCATTCCTTGATATAGGAGATGTACTGTTTCTTGGTACTATCTCTTCAGGCCGCAGTGATTACATCCACCGTACAACCTGACAGTCTGTACACCAGGAAAGGTCTTTTCATAATCTGTAAACCAACAATTTGATTCACTCATGCAGTGGATGGTTCTCCCCAGTCACGTGGTAAACCAGCAGATTTCTGCGTTTGGAAACAGCCATAAAAGGCTCTGTTATATTCCCTAGTATGAGCAGACCCATGGCTGTGTAGACCAGTCAGGCACTATCAAAAGCCTGAGGCGGAGTTTTGCTGAACTTAAAGCAAGCACCGACTGATGAGGCAAAATGGAGGAAGGGCATAAAGAACATTCCTCCCTAGTGTAGCGAGAATGCATCCATCGCCACTGCCCCTGAGAATGGCCGCCATGCCAGATATTTTTGCCACTGGTGATTGAGACCAGATGCAAACAAATCGATATTTGGTGGTCCATCGAGCCACAATGTCATTAAATACTTTGTCATCCAACATCCATTCTGAGTTGTCATTGATTTACGTGATGATAAACCAACACCAAATGAGGTTAGGTAAACTATCACAGGATATTGACTTGATTGCACCCATGTGATTAATATATGCCACCACCGTAGTGTGTCAACTTGTAGTTGAGCATGCGGATATGCATATTCGCACAATAAGCCTTTAACCCATAAAACGCACCTAGTGACTTTAGGTAGTTGATACCATATAACTGAGGGATTGGTAACACATGCACATCCCATCCGCCTCTGGGACTAGAGATGGGATAGTAATTTCCCATCTTTGAGTACTAGCATCAGTTTGAAATATAACTGAAGGTTTATGTCCAAAAGTACTGGAGCAATGCTGAATACTGTTTGTCCATCATTGTGAATTAATAGCTTCAGCTGGTAATTGCATAGGTCTGTTAACAATGACCTTCATGGTACTTGAAAGCTTGCTCCTTTGCACGATGTAAGTTCTGATAATGCAAAGGCCACAATAACGCAGCTGAAAACAGCCACTAAATTGCCAATTACACTGGCCATATGATGAATAAGCAACAAGATTGTTACAAGCTACCATTAATTCTAATATCTTGCCCCAGGGCGGAGGCACAGACAATTAATACAGTTAAAGGTAAATCGTAATCTGTAACTCTAGTTGGTATCAACTTAAATTTAACTGGATGGATGAGAAACCGCAATTCCTCAAATGTTAGTTTTGCGGCTGAAACAGCTAAATTAGCAAGATTCTGCGTTTTTAGAATATCATCCAGTTGGGCCATAAATACGTATTTTGCAGCTTTGAGCAGCCCAAACACTGACTTGGTAATGTGGTAAATAACCTGGCTGTAGTTAGCCCATTTTGCAATGTTTTAACTGCTATCGTTGACCATCCAGCTAAATTCCAAATATCTCCGGTGTACCCTGTGAATGGGAACTGAATAGTATGCATATTTGAGATCGATGCATGTTATAAAGTATCCTGTGTAAATCAGTTGTTAAACAGTAACGAAGTTTCCCATTCTAAAAAGTCTATATTGCACCTGTGAATGTGAGTTAATCAAGGGTGATCCGACATCATCCGTCTTTCGCTTGTTTGGATATCTGCTTATATACCCAAACCTTTTTGTTTGGACTGAATAGATGTCCAATCTGTTGTATATTGTATGGATGGCAATCAGTTAAAGGAAATTTAATTCGGAATCCTTGTATACTGTGCAGTATAAACTGACTGATGTTATCTATTCAGTTATAAACGGATCTGAATTTATCCGTCGACATTCATGCAAAAACAAGTGTAACCTATTACCAACTCGTAACTAGTTCACACACCCCGTGTTTCTGAAAGAACAGACCCACCTACCTCCATGGTTACCGGTGATGTTGTGGTAAGCCCAAAGGCCCCTGATGCAAGTTCGTTTCGGTCCCCGAATTGGAACTGCTGGGGTGCATTCCTGTAATGGTGTGACGTGAGGTCATTGATGCTTACCAAGCTTGTAATGTGAGGGGAACTCTGGCCCCTGGTTCTCTGCCATAGGCTGGAAGCCAACTCTTCCTTGCAGCGGCCCCTCCGTTTGCGTGGATATCGTAACCCTTGATGCCATAACAGAATTCTTGAACCTCACGCATGCACTCCAGTATGTTTCACGGACACACTTCCGAGTTTGGAGTCAGTCACACACTGACTGCCTATGCTCCCCTCCTCAGAGAGGGAGATATAATGCAGCCCTGCAACAGGCGCTGCTGTAGGTCCCTGCGCTGATATGGCCCTGTCCACGGACCATATCCGGATGGAACATCTCCTCCGTGGGATGCCCATGGAGGGGAAACGTCCTTTCCTCTTCCCTACGCTCCCTTCCTTAGAGAGGGAGATATAATGCAGCCCTGCACCAGGCGCTGCCGCGGGCCCCAAGACCCGCGCTGATGTGACTCCGTTCCTTGGAGTGTATCATCTCAGGATGTTCCCCACTGCAGGGGCGAACCCTCACGGCCGAACTAGTCTGGGTCATCCGGCCTGCAGAGCCGGGTCTCCCCACGGAGCTGGGATTTCCCACAGTCTCCGCAGCCTGGTATCCCGGAGCCGGATTATCTCCCGCGGAGCCGGGATTTCCGCAACTCCGCAGCCGGGTTTTCCTGAGCATGAAAATTACATGGTAAATGGTAGGGAATTGAAGAATGCAGGTGAACAGAGGGATCTTGGAATAACTGTGCACAGTTCCCTGAAAGTGGAATCTCATGTAGATAGAGTGGTAAAGAAAGCTTTTGGTGTGCTGGCTTTTATAAATCAGAGCATTGAGTATAGAAGTTGGGATGTAATGTTAAAATTGTACAAGGGATTGGTGAGGCCAATTCTGGAGTATGGTGTACAATTTTGGTCGCCTAATTATAGGAGGGATGTCAACAAAATAGAGAGCGTACAGAGGAGATTTACTAGAATGTTGCCTGGGTTTCAGCAACTAAGTTACAGAGAAAGGTTGAACAAGTTAGGGCTTTATTCTTTGGAGCGCAGAAGGTTAAGGGGAGACTTGATAGAGGTCTTTAAAATGATGAGAGGGATAGACAGAGTTGACGTGGATAAGCTTTTCCCACTGAGAGTCGGGAAGATTCAAACAAGGGGACATGACTTCAGAATTAAGGGACAGAAGTTTAGGGGTAACATGAGGGGGAACTTCTTTACTCAGAGAGTGGTGGCTGTGTGGAATGAGCTTCCAGTGAAGGTGGTGGAGGCAGGTTCGTTTTTATCATTTAAAAATAAATTAGATAGTTATATGGACGGGAAAGGAATGGAGGGTTATGGTCTGAGCACAGGTATATGGGACTAGGGGAGAATACGTGTTCGGCACGGACTAGAAGGGTCGAGATGGCCTGTTTTCGTGCTGTAATTGTTATATTATATGGTTATATGGGTTCCCACGCGGAGCCGGGATTTCCCGCTGTTTCCGCAGCCGGGTTTTTCCGAGCAGGGGTTCCCCACGCGGAGACGGGAAACCCCGCGGTCTCCGCAGCCGGGTTTCCCAGAGCCGAACGTCAGTTAGCAGGAACTCTATAAAAGAGCTTCCTGCAGGAAAAAGCACAACCTGAAATATAAGTTCGAAACTTACCTTCAGGTTCTGAACTTACCGCTTGAGGAGCAGCGCGCCTGCCAGCCAGTCGAGCGCCATGCGGGCTGGCGGGCTTCTATTCACGTAGTCACTCACGTGACTCCGAAGTAAAATCTCATAATCATATTGACTTTATTGTACAGTTTACAAAGATCCATAGCAAATTCTGTAACTGTCTTATAGAGTTTTTATTGAAAGAAATGTTGATTCACCATGTCAAATTCAAAGGATGCAGAGGGTGTGAAGCGCAAAAGAACTGCAAGCTGGTTTAAAGTTGAATGGCTTAACAAAATAGTAAAAACTGCTACACCAAAAGCTCATGAGGTCATATATTTACACAAGAATTCAGTGCGCACACATATTTGTAACAGCATAAAAAATTGCACAATACAAGATTTCTGCGCACACGAACTACTAAAAATTAGTGGGAACATTGATTGGAAGAGGTTTCTTCTGTGTTTTTCCCCTCAGTTGTTGTCTCAGGACGAAGGCTGCCCTGCCCCGACCCGCATCCGGTCCACCACGGGGGGGGGGGGGAAGCGTGCAAACCCCACACGGACAGAGTCGGTAGTTGCCCTGCCCGGAGACAGGCCCCTTCGGCCCCTCTCACCCCTGCTACCCCGGGCTTTCTGCAACACAATCTTGCACTGTTCGGCACTGGATATTGCATTTATTGCGTTGGTCATCACCGTATGTACACTGTTTGCTCTGGCGGCTGCGTGTGGACGGGTGATTTCATCGCCTCCCGGTCGATGTGCAGAACAACAAACTAATGAAGCATCTGGAACACAGTTCTCCTGGGTTGCTGCAGGCTGAAGCATCAAACTACTACCCTGTTGAGCTCCGTCAGTCTCACAGCACAGAAACACACAGCCATCCTATCGAAGCTAGTCCCACATGTCGGCGTCTGGCCCCTAACCCTTCCTGCCTTTCCCACCCATGCCTTTAGAAATGAGATGAGGAGGAATTTCTTTAGCCAGGTGGTGAATCTGTGGAATTCATTGCCACAGACGGCGGTGGAGGCCAAGTCACCGGGTAGTTTAGATTTTAGAGATACTGCGTGGAAACAGGCCCTTCAGCCCACCGAGTCATCACCGACCTGTGATCACCCCATACACTAGCTCCACCCAATACACATTAGAGACAATTTTACAGAAACCAATTAACTTACAAACCTGCACATCTTTGGAATGCGGAAGGAAAACACTGCACCCGGAGAAAACACACGCAGGTCACAGGGAGAACGTGCAAACTCCATACAGACAGCACCCATAGTCAGGATGGAACCCAGGTCTCTGGCGCTGTGAGGCAGCAACTCTACCGCTCACCATCATGAGCAACTCTAACTCACCATCGTGCCACGTCTTTTAAAGCGGAGATTGTCAGGTTGCTGATGAGTGCGGGTGTCAGGGGTTATGGGGAGAAGGCATGAGAATGGGGTTGAGAGGGAAAGATCGATCAGTCATGATTGAATATGAGGAATTTGATTTGCCTACAGTCATACCAATAAAAAGCAACAAGACACACAAAATACAGTTTAACGTAAACATCCACCACAGTGACTCCTCCACATTCCTCACTGTGATGGAAGGCAAATAAAAAGTTCAGACTCTTCCCTTCTTTGTTCCGCCGCGGGCGGGGCATTTGAACCTTCCATTGTCGGGGTATCTTAGCTCCCCGCGCCGGGTGATCGGACCCGTGTCGGGGCCAGTCGAACCTTCTGCGACTTGGAGCTTCCCGACATTTGTCTCTACCCGAGACTGCCAGCTCCTCTGTGTTGAAATCCGCTGGCCGCGGTTGGAGCGTCGATCCCAGGCAAGGGATCGCAGGCTCCGATGGTAAGTCCACGGCCACGCGGTGGGGCTCAAAGTCAGTCTCGAGCAAAGCCCCCAACTTCATGATGTTAGGCTGCAGAGCGACCGGAGATATGATCCGGAAAATAATCACATCACCGGCAAGGTAAGCGATTGAAAAAAAAGTTTCCCCCGACCCATCCCCCACATAAAACAATCCGGAGAACATTAACACAAACTTTTTAAAACACACTATAACAAGAAAGACGAAAATATAGACAGACCGTTGGTGAAGCTGCCATCGCTGACGGCCTCATTATGCTGGAATTCTGCTGCTATGACTTATGAACCTGTCCAAACACCTTTTAAAGATTGTGATTGTATCTGCCTCCCTACACCTCTTCCGGCAGCTCGTTCCACATGCCCACCACCCTCTGTTTTTTGTGACGATATTGGTGAAAGGGGAAGGGGAAAAAGAGGTAAACGGGTCCCGTTTATGTGAGGCACAGGGAAGAGAGAGGGGGGGAAATGGGATAGACACAAAAAGCTGGAATAAGTCAGTAAGTCAGACAGCATCTCTGAAGAAAAGGAATGGGTGACGTTTTGGTTCTTCATACTGAGTCAGGGGAGACTAGATATATGGAAGGATGTGGTGTGAAAATGACAGAACAAAGCAGGTGCTAAGGAAATGACGATGTTAAAGGAAACAGACCATTATCAGCTGTGGGCTAGGTGAAATCGAGTTACCGACAATGAGACTCAACAATATGACTTTGAAGATGGTAAGGACTTGGCTAGGGGAGGGATGGAGAGAGAGGGGTTGTCGGGGTTACTTGAATTTGGAGAAATCAATATTCATACCGCTATCAATAAAAGGGAGGTAGGTTGTTGGATAGTTAACTAGAATCAGAGAATGACATTTCTCAACTCAAACAAAGTTTGACAAGTAGCCAATTGTCCCGACCTGAAACGTTGCCCATATTTTGTTCCCACACTTTGTGCCTATCTTTGGCAGACACAAGGAACTGCAGATGCTGGTTCATACACAAAAAGACACAAAGTGCTGGAGGCAGTATCTGTGAAGAACATGGTGGCATTTCACAGAGTGCTGGAGTAACTCAGTTGGTCGGGCAGCATCTCTGGTCAACGTGGATAGGCGATGTTTTAGGTCTGAACAAGAGTCGTGACCCAAAAAACATTCCCTATCCATGTTCTCCACAGACAGACACAAAATGCTGGAGTAACTCAGGACAGGCAGCATCTCTGGAGAGAAAGAATCTTCTTCAGACTGAGAGTCACAGGAGAGGGAGACACATAGATAAGGAAGTGTAAGGTGTTACTCCAGCACACTATTATCGGAATAGTGTCAGGTTTGAAAAAGGGAAAGTACAACAAGATCTGAGTGGCCTTGTACATCTGTCACTAAAAGTAAGCATGCAGGTATAGCAGGCAATGAAGAAAGCTAATAGTAAGATTAAACGAGAACTTACCAGTTTGAAGTTTGATCTTTATTTTATGAGGAGTAACATTGAGGGATTACGTGAAGAACCCGTCAGGGCGCATGCGCGACAATCTTCAAAGCAGTGGTGTGAAATCACAGATTACGGTAGTCGAATTAACAGAGTAAGATAAGAGAACTAGAATACCAGCTGACTAAGAGAACTGTGAATACCAGTGATCACAATACCATTAGTTTCAATATAATTATGGAGAGGGTCAGAACTGGACCTAGGGTTGAGATTTTTGTTTGGAGAAAGGCTAACTTTGAGGAGATGCGAAAGGATTTAAAAGGAGTGAATTGGGACATGTTGTTTTATGGGAAGGATGTAGAAGAAAAATGGAGGACATTTAAGGGTGACATTTTAAGAGTACAGAATCTTTATGTCCCTGTTCGGTTGAAAGGAAATAGTAAAAAATGGAAAGAGCCATGGTTTTCAAGGGAAATTGGACACTTGGTTCGGAAAAAGAGAGAGATCTACAATAATTATAGGCAGCATGGAGTAAATGAGGTGCTTGAGGAGTATAAAGAATGTAAAAAGAATATTAAGAAAGAAATTAGAAAAGCTAAAAGAAGATATGAGGTTGCTTTGGCAAGTAAGGTGAAAGTAAATCCAAAGGGTTTCTACAGCTATATTAATAGCAAAAGGATAACAAGGAATAAAATTGGTCCATTAGAGAGTCAGAGTGGACAGCTATCTGCAGAGCAAAAAGAGATGGGATATTGAACAATTTCTTTTCTTCGGTATTCACGAAGGAGAAGGATATGGAATTATGTGAGGTAAGGGAAACAAGCAGAGTAGCAATGGAAACTGTGAGATTCAAAGAAGAGGAGGTGCGGACACTTTTGAAAAATATGAAAACGGATAAGTCTCCAGGTCCTGACAGGATATTCCCTCGGACATTGAGGGAAGTTAGTGTAGAAATAGCAGGGGCTATGACAGAAATATTTCAAATGTCATTAGAAACGGGAATAGTGCCGGAGGATTGGCGTACTGCGCATGTTGTTCCGTTGTTTAAAAAGGGTTCGAAGAGTAAACCTAGCAAGTATAGACCTGTTAGTTTGACGTCAGTGGTGGGCAAATTAATGGAAAGGATACTTAAAGATAATATATATAAGCATCTGGATAAGCAGGGTCTGATTAGGAACAGTCAACATGGATTTGTGCCTGGAAGGTCATGCTTGACTAATCTTCTTGAATTTTTCGAAGAGGTTCCTAGGGAAATTGATGAGGGTAAAGCAGTGGATGTTGTCTATATGGACTTCAGTAAGGCCTTTGACAAGGTTCCTCATGGAAGGTTGGTTAAGAAGATTCAATTGTTGGGTATTAATGGTGGAGTAGCAAGATGGATTCAACAGTGGCTGAATGGGAGATGCCAGAGAGTAATGGTGGATGGCTGTATGTCAGGTTGGAGGCCGGTGACTAGTGGCGTGCCTCAGGGGTCTGTGTTGGGTCCACTGTTGTTTGTCATGTACATCAATGATCTGGATGATGGTGTGGAAAATTGGATTAGTAAGTATGCAGATGATACTCAGATAGGTGGTGTTGTGGATAATGAAGTAGATTTTCAAAGTCTACAGAGAGATTTAGGCCATTTGGAAGAGTGGGCTGAAAGATGGCAGATGGAGTTTAATGCTGAGGTGCTACATCTCGGCAGGACAAATCAAAATAGGACGTACACGGTAAATGGTAGCGAATTGAGGAATGCAGTTGAACAGAGGGATCTAGGAATAACTGTGCATAGTTCCCTGAAGGTGGAATCTCATGTAGATAGGGTGGTAAAGAAAGCTTTTGGTGTGCTGGCCATTATAAATCAGAGCATTGAATATAGAAGTTGGGATGTAATGTTAAAATTGTACAAGGCATTGGTGAGGCCAATTCTGGAGTATGGAGTACAATTTTGGTCGCCTAATTATAGGAAGGATGTCAACAAAATAGAGAGAGTACAGCGGAGATTTACTAGAATGTTGCCTGGGTTTCAGCAACTAAGTTACAGAGAAAGGTTGAACAAGTTAGGTCTTTATTCTTTGGAGCGCAGAAGGTTAAGAGGGGACTTGATAGAGGTCTTTAAAATTATGAGCGGGTTAGACAGAGTGGACGTGGATAAGCTTTTCCCATTGAGAGTAGGGAAGATTCAAACAAGGGGACATGACTTGAGAATTAAGGGACAGAAGTTTAGGGGGAACATTAGGGGGAACTTCTTTACTCAGAGAGTGGTAGCTGTGTGGAATGAGCTTCCAGTGGAAGTGGTGGAGGCAGGTTTGATATTATCCTTTAAAAATAGATTGGATGGGTATATGGACGGGGAAGGAATGGAGGGTTATGGTCTGAGTGCAGGTAGATGGGACCAGGGGAAAAATTTAAAAAAATGTTCAGCACGGACTTGAAGGGCCGAGATGGCCTGTTTCCGTGCTGTTATGGTTATATGGTTATATATGGTTATATACTTTATAATAGAGGGTGGGCGTGGAGGGCACGTAATCCCTCAACGTTACTCCTCATAAAATAAAGATCAAACTTCAAACTGGTAAATTCTTGTTTAATCTTACTATTTTACTTCGGAGTCACGTGAGTGATTACGTGAAGATTTTGAAGCTCTGTGATTTCATGCCGTGGAAACGAGTCCATGCATCACACACTGCATCAGTTGCCTACTGATGAGTGATCATTAATAATGCATTCAGACATGACTTAGATCTAGACATGTTGGTGCTTTTAATGAACAAACAATGATAATAGTAACCTCACTCAACCGGGAGGGAACTATGAAACAGAACTTAGCATAGAGTTGGCAAATACCCCAATCTGGTAATGGGTTGTTATAAATGATTGGAAGGATCGTTAGTTTGACCACCATGCAGCCACTAGGATGTAGATACATAGATACATAGATACATAGAAAATATGTGCAGGAGTAGGCCATTCGGCCCTTCGAGCCTGCACCGCCATTCAATATGATCATGGCTGATCATCCAACTCAGTATCCCGTACCTGCCTTCTCTCCATACCCCCTGATCCCCTTAGCCACAAGGGCCACATCTAACTCCCTCTTAAATATAGCCAATGAACTGGCCTCAACTACCCTCTGTGGCAGAGAGTTCCAGAGATTCACCACTCTCTGTGTGAAAAAGTTTTTCCTCATCTCGGTCTTAAAGGATTTCCCCCTTATCCTTAAGCTGTGACCCCTTGTCCTGGACTTCCCCAACATCGGGAACAATCTTCCTGCATCTAGCATGCCCAACCCCATAAGAATTTTGTACGTTTCTATAAGATCCCCTCTCAATCTCCTAAATTCTAGCGAGTATAAGCCAAGTCTATCCAGTCTTTCTTCATATGAAAGTCCTGACATCCCAGGAATCAGTCTGGTCAAACTTCTCTGCACTCCCTCTATGGCTATAATGTCCTTCCTCAGATTTGGAGACCAAAACTGTACGCAATACTCCAGGTGTGGTCTCACCAAGACCCTGTACAACTGCAGTAGAACCTCCCTGCTCCTATACTGAAATCCTCTTGCTATGAAGGCCAACATACCGTTCGCTTTCTTCGCTGCCTGCTGCACCTGCATGCCTACTTTCAATGACTGGTGTACCATGACACCCAGGTCTCGCTGCATCTCCCCATTTCCTAATCGGCCACCATTTGTCTGCCTACCGGTTTTTGCCACCAAAGTGGATAACCTCACATTTATCCACATTATACTGCATCTGCCAAACATTTGCCCACTCACCCAGCCTATCCAAGTCACCTTGCAGTCTCCTAGCATCCTCCTCACAGCTAACACTGCCCCCCAGCTTAGTGTCATCCGCAAACTTGGAGATGTTGCTTTCAATTCCCTCGTCCAGCTCATTAATATAAATTGTACATAGCTGGGGTCCCAGCACTGAGCCTTGCGGTACCCCACTAGTCACTGCCTGCCATTGTGAAAAGGACCCGTTTACTCCTACTCTTTGCTTCCTGTTTGCCAGCCAGTTCTCTATCCACATCAATACTGAACCCCCAATACCGTGTGATTTAAGTTTGTAACCTAATCTCTTATGTGGTACCTTGTCGAAAGCCTTCTGAAAGTCCAGATACAACACATCCACTGGTTCTCCCCTATCCACTCTACTAGTTACATCCTCGAAAAATTCTATAAGATTCGTCAGACACGATTTACCTTTCGTAAATTCATGCTGACTTTGTCCAATGATTTCACCACTTTCCAAATGTGCTGCTATCCCATCTTTAATAACTGACTCTAGCAGTTTCCCCACTACCGATGTTAGACTAACTGGTATGTAATTCCCCGTTTTCTCTCTCCCTCCCTTCTTAAAAAGTGGGGTTATGTTTGCTACCCTCCAATCCTCAGGAAATACTCCAGAATCTAAGGAGTTTTGAAAAATTATCACTAATGCATCCACTATTTCTGGAGCTACTTCCTTAAGTACTCTGGGATGCAGCCTATCTGGCCCTGGTGATTTATCGGCCTTTAATCCATTCAATTTACCCAACACCACTTCCCGACTAACCTGGATTTCACTCAGTTCCTCCATCTCCTTTGACCCGCGGCCCCCTGCTATTTCCGGCAGATTAATTATGTCTTCCTTAGTGCTGCTTTTTCTGGCTAATTTGTACGCATCATCTTTTGCTTTGATACTATCCCTGATTTCCCTTGTTATCCACGGATGCACTACCTTCCCTGATTTATTGTTTTGCCATACTGGGATGAACAATTTTTGTAGTTCATCCATGCAGTCTTTAAATGCCTTCCATTGCATATCCACCGTCAACCCTTTTAGAACTAATTGCCAGTCAATCTTGGCCAATTCACGTCTCATACCCTCAAAGTTACCTTTCTTTAAGTTCAGAACCGTTGTTTCTGAATTAACAATGTCACTCTCCATCCTAATGAAGAACTCAACCATATTATGGTCACTCTTGCCCAAGGGGCCACGCACAACAAGTCTGCTAACTAACCCTTCCTCATTACTCAATACCCAGTCTAGAATAGCCTGCTCTCTCGTTGGTTCCTCTACATGTTGGTTTAGATAACTATCCCGCATACATTCCAAGAAATCCTCTTCCTCAGCACCCCTGCCAATTTGATTCACCCAATCTATATGTAGATTGAAGTCACCCATTATAACTGTTTTGCCTTTGTTGCACGTATTTCTAATTTCCTGTTTGATGCCATCCCCAACTTCACTACTACCGCTAGGTGGCCTGTACACAACACCCACCAGTGTTTTCTGCCCCTTAGTGTTTCGCAGCTCTACCCATACCGATTCCACATCCTCCAAGCTAATGTCCTTCCTTTTCACTGCGTTAAACTCCTCTCTAACCAGCAACGCTACCCCACCTCCTTTTCCTTTCTCTCTATCCCTCCTGAATATTGAAAATCCCTGGATGTTCAGCTCCCAGCCTTGGTCATCCTGGAGCCATGTCTCCGTGATCCCAACTATATCATAATCATTAATTGCTATCTGCACGTTCAACATCCACCTTATTACGAATGCTCCTTGCATTGAGACACAAAGCCTTCAGGCTTGTTTTTACAACGCTCTTACCCCTTATACAATTATGTTGAAAAGTGGCCCTTTTTGATTTTTGCCCTGGATTTGTCTGCCTGCCACTTTTACTTTTCACCTTGCTACCTATTGCTTCCGCCCGCATTTTACACCCCTCTGTTTCTCTGCTCACCCATTTAAGAACCCCACCACCTCTTATTCTCTGTTTATTATTGTTTTCTTCTTTCCCCCGTACATGTTGGGTCTGAGTGCTTTCCTTCTCTGCCTCCTGCCTCACACACTGTCTAATAGCATTCTCTATTTGAGTCCCTCCCCCCAACCATTCTAGTTTAAAGTCTCCCCAGTAGCCTTTGCAGATCTCCCCGCCAGGATATCGGTCCCCCTCAGGTTCAAGTGCAACCCATCCTTTTTGTACAGGTCGAACCTTCCACAAAAGAGTTCGCAAGAGGTACCTATATGTACCACGACCTCGGGCTCCTCTCCCTGCCCTTTCAGGGTATCTTGGACACGTTGAGACACATCACAGACCCTGGCACCAGGGAGGCAAACTACCATCCGGGTCCCCCGACTGCGTCCACAGAATCGCCTGTCTGACCCCCTAACTATAGAGTCCCCTATTAGTATTGCCCTCCTCTTCTTTTCCTTACCCTTCTGAGCAACAGGGCCGGTCTCTATACCGGAGGCCCGGCCGCTGTCGCTACCCCCAGGTAGGCTGTCCACACCAACAGTGCTCAAACAGGAGTACGTATTGTCAAGGTGTACAGCCACTGGGGTACTCTCTAGTCCCTGCCTGTGCCCCTTGCCTCTCCCAACCGTGATCCACTTGCCTGCCTCCTGTGGTCTTGGAGTGACCACATCCCTGTAACTCCTCTCAATGACTTCCTCGCTGTCCCTGACCAGACGGAGGTCATCGAGCTGCTGCTCCAGGTTCCTAATACGGACCATTAGGAGCCCCATCTCTATACACCTGGCGCAGATGTGGACGTCTGGAGGGCTATCAGACTCCATGACTTCCCACATCTGACATCCAGAACAGTAAACTGCCCTGGCCCTCATACTCCCCTTACCCTGGATACAATACAAAACAAACTGCTACAATACAGTCCAATCAGCAGGGATCTGACTCTCAATCAGCTGCTCCCTCTTGTCTGCTTCCACCAATCAGCGGCTTCCTCAAACCCACTTGTTTTTGAAGTGGAGCTTGGAACGTTACAGATTTGGGTTCCTCGCGCTCCTCTTTATCTCCTACCGCTCGGGTGTAGCTCCTCCCTCTGCGACCTCTCCAACGGCTCTCGGGCCTCATGTGGTCCCGCTAACGTCCATACCCTGCTGCTGTCGTAGTTGCAGCCCTGGTGGAGTGAGACTTGAATATTAGTGTTCACTCCTGTATAAGCCAGCCCCATTATGACCACCTGGAGATGGTCTGTAGTGATACCTTCTTATGAGGCTAATGTAACTGACAATATTGCTAGTTCAGAGTCTTTAATGCTATAGTGACCTAACATTCTGGTGTAGATGTGTGACCACACACAACCGAAGGTCCATGAGATATGTGAACAATCTAGTTAGACCTGATGCCCCTGGTCTACTCTGCTTGACTAAGTCATAAACATAATGTTATTTAGCCCGCAGATATTATCATTGTGTCCAGTCACTGCTAATGCCATGTCTGGACCCGTTGTGCTGAACTCAGCGCCATGGGCATAACCACTTGTAGGCGAGTTTGACCAAGGACAGGGATGTAGCTGGAGCCCACCGACGAACAATGTGGCACAATGTTAATATCCTATATCTCTGCGTACCCAGGCCTGGGAGGTTTAGATTTGAAGATACCCTTCATTACCTGAATCCCAGAGGGTGAGACCCAGCAGAGTGGATTCTGTTCCCCGCAGCCAGCATGATGAGAATGCACTTTAGGCACAGTAAATAGCACTTTAACTTGATAATTGTCAACCCCATACAAAACTGACCTTCAAGCTGTCAGTCATCCGTGCCGAGCTGAATTTAATATAACATAAAACAAATACCTCCCATCTCCTTATGAGGAGATACTGCTGTTTGGTGCTATCCTTGCATCTGCAGTGAGCACGACTGTAGGGGTTTAGTTCACTTCGGGCCCAACTGCCCGAAAAGGGGTTCCCCTAGGTTCTAGACCTCAGAATTATGGTGGGATATGATAAGAGGTTGACTTGACCAGAGCGTGCTGATGAGAGAAAACAGAAACCAAGACGGACTCAAAGCAAGTCTAAAATTTACAGGCTTTATTAAACAATAAGAAATCGAATCTCACCAACACTACATAATATGTGACTAAACTTATGCTTTAAACTAGTAAGATTAAACGAGAACTTACCAGTATGAAGTTTGATCTGTAATTTATGAGGAGTTACGATGAGGGATTACGTGAAGAACCCGCTCAGTGCGCAGGCGCGGCATACTTCCAAGCAGCGGTGTGGAATCACAGATAGACACAAGTATTTGAAGTAAACATAGTAAAGAAAAGGAGACATCAATTTATTAGTTTGATCCATATAATGAGGGTGGGAGCGGAGGGCACGTAATCCCTCATCGTAACTCCTCATAAAATACAGATCAAACTTCAAACTGGTAAGTTCTCGTTTAATCTTACTATTTTACTTCGGAGTCACGTGAGTGACTACGTGAAGATTTCCAAGCTCTGTGATTTCAAACCGTGTAACAGTTTTATTTCACTCACTGCCGAAAGTTCTTGAGGGAGGAAGTGTTATCGTAATCAACCAATGAATCTGTTTCTCAAGAAACAAAAAAGGTATTTATTAACAATAACAAAATTAAAGTGCTCCCCCGGGCTTAAATTAAATATTTGCAGCTTGTAATATTTTCTCTGCAAATAAATCAGGTTTCATCAACGGCTTATTATAAAAGTTCTGAATGTCGTTTCCCTCGACCATCCTGCTGTATTCAGAATATGGTCAACCAGTACGTCCATTCTGTCGGCCGTTGATGTAGATGCTGCCCTAGTGGAATGAGATTTAAATGTATTAGTATCTATTCCGGCAGCCTTCAGTACCTGTTTGAGCCATCTTGAAATGGTTTGGCTCGTTACCCGGCCATGAGGTTACTTGTGGCTGACCCATAAGGCTTTTTCACTCCCTCTGATATTGTGGGTTGTGTCTATGTAATGTAGTAGATGGGTCACGACACACAACCGTGGCTCTTGTGGGTAGGCCCGGAATACCACCAGTGGATTAGCTGTTCCTGGCCTGCTTTGCTTCACCAGACCCTGTATGATGAATGTGATCTGATCTGGGGTGGTCACCATGTTGTCCAGCCTTAACTTGTGTAGTGACTGGGCCCTCTGAGCAGATACGAGTGCCATCAACATGAGCGTCTTTAGTGTAGATTGCTCGAGGCTGAGGGATCTGGCTGGTGGCCATTCCCTGAGGTATGTCAGGACCACACTGATATCCCAAATATGGGTATACCTGGGTTTAGGGGCTTGATATCATAAATGCCCTTCATCAGTTTTACCACCAGTGGATGGGATCCCATTGCCTGTTGTCCTGCTGGTTTGAGATAAGCAGAAAGAGCACTTCGCGCTGTGTTGATGGCACTGTAACTGATCCCTTCATCATGGTGTAGATGGGCCAGGAATTCCAGTACGTTGGTGGCTGTGGCTGTTGCATACGTTGTCCCTGTTTCCTGGCAGTACTTCTCCCATTTTCTTATGCTGATTCAGTACTGCCTCTTGGTGGATGTTCAAAGGGATGCCGACATGGTGGTGATGGTTCGTTCGGACAATCCCTGTTCCAGGTAAGGTCTATTCAAAACCTGCAATCCAGGAGTTTAATTTTCTCATGGCATGGGTGGCTTATGCCTGATACTGGGTGAGTTAATAATCCTGGATCACTGGGAAAGACCATTGGTGACTCAGCCACCATGTCATGTAGAACCGGGAACCATGGCTGTGTAGGCCAGTCGGGCACCATCAAAATTCCAGAAGCAGAGTCCATCTGTATTTTGCGAAGTACCCGACTGATGAGGCAGAAGGGAGGGAAAGCATAGAAGAAGACATTTCCCCAATCCAGCGTGATGGCATGTATCGCTGCTGCCTCTGGGTCTGGTTCCCAAGCGACATATATAGGTAACTGGTGATTTCGTCTTGATGCAAATACATCGATATCTGGCGTTCCATACTGCTTAATAACTTTAGCAAATACTTTAGGGTTTAACATCCATTCGATGTTATCATTGAATTTGCGTGACCTGGTGTCTGCCACTGTGTTTAGCTTACCTGGTAGATAAGTAGCTGATAGCCAAATATGTCTTTCGACACACCATAGCCAAATCACGTTGACCAATTTGTCGCATGATAATGATTTTATGCCGCCCATATGGTTAATATAAGCCACCACCATAGTATTATCAATCTGTAACCGAACATGCAAGTGCTGCATATTAGATACATATGCTTTTAACCCATAAAAGGCGCCCAACATCTCTAGATAGTTAATGCCCAGTGTCAGTAGTAATGATGACTCTAGGTTAGTCCATCTACCACCTGTGCTGGATATGGAGTTAGTTGCTCCCCAGCCTTGAGCACTGGCATCTGTTTGAAGAACTAAAGTAAGGTTAGTGATGATGATAGAGCTGAAACTATGCCAAACATTTTCTGCCCACCACTGTAGCTGATATTGCTTCAGTGGGTAATTACATGACATGAACATCGTGACCTGTATGTCGTTTTAGTGCCTGTACCTTTGCTGTTTGTAAATTTTGATAGTGCAAAGGTCCGCATTGTGTAGCTAGAAATGCTGCTACCATTTTCCCAATCACTCTTGGGACTTGTCGAATAGTTGGTCGTTTGTTGACCATTAAATAGTTGCATGATTGTGCTGATGCAACCATTTTTTTTTAAAAAAAAATTTCAATTTATTTATTTATTTATTTATTTATTTATTTTTATTTTCCTTTTGGCAAGGTAACAGTCATATGGACTGAGTTAATTGTAAGCCCAGGTAGTCCATAATAGTGGATGGCTTCAACTTAGATTTATCTGGATGTAGGACGAACCCCAGAGTTTCGAGGAGCTGTTTTGTAGCTGATACTGCTGCCACAGCCAATTCCATCGTTTTCCCTACTATCTGAATATCATCCAGGTATGCCATGACAATATGTGTTTGTTTCTTAGTCTTGCCATGGCTATTTTCAATATTTTGATGAATAATCTCTGGTGCTGTGTAAAATTCAAGCGCCTCAAGAAGTATCTTCTCCTGCAAGGGCTTATTTGACAGATGATTGATGCTGGCTGCCATTTTTGGTTCCAGCGGTCTTCCAGCACGTGGGGTTGCTACATAGCGGTCCACGACACCCAGCAGCTCTTCCTGCTCCTGCACCCCTTGCATACTGCCGAATTCTTCCGCCAGCCCCTGTTCCAGACCAGCCCAACCCTGGTCACCAATGCTAGCGTCCAGTAATGAGGGAGCAGAGGGCAGTGCACAAGACACTGTGGAGGAGGTGCCTGACCTACCTCCGCGAGAACGCTCCTTCTGCGTAGCTCGCTGGAGCATCTGCTCCAAGAGCTGTTGTAAGCTCTGGCAGCTGTCTCTCCTCCGTGTAGGTGGAGACATGTCCCCATCCGACGAATCAGACATTACCGGCCGGTTGCTCTCATGGCTTTCTTCCCTGTCCGTTGTGCAGGCATTAGCGGGACTGGGCTCGGCTCGGTCTCGGGGATAGCGGAGCGCTCTATGAGCGGTCCTGCCGCCTGTTGCTGCCCCCCTGAGATTAAACGCTCCTCTGGTGGAGTTGAGCTGGGGGCAGTTCTGTTGGAGAGTCTTCTCTTGAGTGTACTTATTTGCTAAGAACACCCACACTCTCTTTCTCCGTTAGACTAGTTGAATATACTCACCCAACGGTCCGTTTTTTTTAAAATGCAGCCGGAGCGCCTTCCTCCAGCTGCCGCCGCTGTTGCACTGCTGGCGTAATGCCACGCCTGCGCACTGAGCTCCGTGACTCCGAAGTAAAATAAAACTACGGAAAGAAAATTATCGGGCACGTCGTAAAACTTTGACAATATTTTACTCCCCTTTCCCTTTATTTACTCAACCTCCTATCCTATTTCGGGAATTTCTCCAGGTCACCAGGATACTCACAGCTAAGTCGATGCAGGCTCACGAGCTGTCCAGTAGAGCAGAAAGAGAGCAGGAAGAGCAGGAAGAGCCGAAAAGAGCAGAGAGCGAGTTCTGGCTGGACCTGTTTTATACCTGAGATTCCTTTGAAACCCCCAGGTGGTCCTCTGGATAAAAGGGGTTCTTTTGATGTTTCCCAGTTTCGATCTGGCATGAACAATAGGCTTCCGATGATAAGGGGTTTGCTGATGTCATGATAGAAATATAGAAATTAGGTGCAGGCGTAGGCCTGATCGTTATCATCCTCGATGGTGATAGTGCTCTGCTGGCCAGTTTATCACCGTCTGCTGAGGCTTGGTTCCTTCCTTTGTGTATCCAAGAAAATCTCGATATCTCCGTCTCAGCCTTTCCTGTTCACACCGTTGTGTGATGTCCAAGTCCACAGGCCAGACGGGTTTGAAACTTGAAACTGATTCTTTCTGTGGATTGCGGGGTTTTTACCGTTGCAGCCAGCAAATCTGTCTTTTTAAAATGTCCATGTCCTTATCCAAGTTCTTCCAGAATTTTGGAGGATTTGCCCCAATAACTTACATGCCCCTACGATACGTCCAGGCTTGCACGGACCGTATCAATTGACAAAGTTAGTGGGCAATCCTCCAGCCTCAAGAGCTGTAAACACTCCTGGTGAGAAGGTGAAATTATGTACCCCGAAAGCCCCCTTAATCACTAAACTAGGCCCTCGAAGCACATTTACTTACACTATAGCCCTGTACTCCCCTGTAGCTATACAAAACCATATCTCTAGTTACGCTAACTACATCTACTTACACAAAATCCAATGCTATATACAATGTCACCCGTCTCCGGGTGGCCAACTCATAACTGGTCCCCGTCACGCTGGGGCCACCCCTCTGGTGGGCCCACCCGTGCAGGCCAGAACTCCTCCTGTTGAGGGGCCTGACTGCCCCTCACCTCCCTTTGCACTACGGGGTTTTGAGTTACCCCTACGTTCCCTGCTGGAAGACCGCTGGAACCAAAAATGGCGGCCAGCATCAATCATCTGTCAAATAAGCCCTTGAGTTACCCCTACACTCCGTAGTGCCCTGTTTCGGCCGCTCTCCTTCCCGGCCCTCCTGTGGCCGGCCCTAGCCCTAGGTTTAATTAGGGATGGGGACCACCTTATTGGGGGTTTAGTGACCCTGTCACTCCTACGTCTGACCGGGGGTTCCCACACCAGAGGTGATACCTCCATCTCCTCTGTTTCTGCTAGTTCTGCCTCTCTTAGGCAGTCTATGGTACCTGCCTGTGGAGGGCTGGAGTCAACCTCCTTCTCCGCTGCTTGCAGTCCTCGCCCTGGGACACAGCCGGCTACTTCAGGCTGACTACCTGTGGACTCGCCAGGCTCCCCTATGGTTTCTACATCAACCCGGGTCTGTTCTTGATCCTGTTCTCTGACGTACCCCTTTCTTACTTTTCCCTGCCCTTGTGGCGTCAAACAATTTACACTGGTTGATGTGGAACCATTTGACTCTACGGGGAAGCTGAATGGCATACACCATGGGACTGGCTGTGTCCACTATGTTGTATGGGTCCGCATACGAGGGTTCAAACACCCCTACCCTAGCATATTACCTGGTCTCCCACTGCCCACTCGCAATGCCTGCGAGGTTCCAGCAGTAGCTTGTTTCTTTGGTGCTGGGCCCCCATGTTTCTGGCTGCCTGCCAGTGAACCTGCCTAAGTAGTTCAAATAGCCTCTTGGCAAACTTGTCCCGGTTCACTTCCCTGAGCTGTCCCTCTGTTAGGGCTGGGACCATAACGTGCATAGGCATTCTCATGACCCGGCCTGTCATAAGCTCATGGGGAGAGTACCCCGTACTCCTGGACTGGCTGGCCCGAATCCCCATAAGGACCAGGGGTAAAACCTCCACCCACCGGTTGGGTGAGTCCCCTGTTTCCTTCCTTATCCTTTCCTTTATTGTCCGGGACCTCTAGATCGTACCCCTCTCTGGGCTTCACGACACACAGAGCCCCTCTCTCTGATGCCCTCTCGATGACCATTACCTCCTTCTCTCTCTCAGCCCCTTCTCCTGCTATGCCCCACAAACAGTGGTTCCTCAGGTCCACCAGGACCTGGTGGGCCACTATAAAGTCGGCGCCTAGTATCCCCTTTCCCTCCTGCTCCCAACTCATCAGGACGCATTTCCGCTGCGCCTGGAGTGCTCCTAATTGAATGGACAAGGGAACAGAGAAAAACCCTGTCTTCTCGTTTCCTGTAAACCCGACAAGACTATAGGGTACCCCACTAGATAGAGGGGATGTACGGGCATTGTCCGTGTGGACAATAGTACTGGAAGCACCTGTGTCCAGCAGGTAACTCCCGACCACATCCTGGACCTTCATCTTGACCCAGGGTCTCCCACATGGGCCATACTTTAACGGGCATAGGAATGTGGGCTGTTTCGCTGGCGGTCATAAAGGGGCCGGGGGTGCGGATATGGGCGCGCCCTGGCCTGTTGCCATGGCTACCTGTCCGGACCCTCCCGCCTTTGACTGCAAATAGGTAATTAGATCTCTTACATCTATTGTTACCTCCGGGGCTGGGTCTGCTGTTACCGGGGTCCTATCCCCCACTGCTCTACTTTGGTTTCTGCACTCCCTCTTGTAATGCCCGGGCTTCCCACACCCGTAGCACACCAGCCTCATCTCGGAAGAGGTCTGGCTGCCTTCCTGTTTCCACTGCCTCCTTTTGGGGGGTGCCGGTACTATTTCGTGCACCTTGCCCTTAAAGGGCTTCTCCTCACTTCTCTCCCCATTGCGGTATGCAAGGGTCAGCTTCCTGATCACCTCCGCCTCGTTAAGGTTTGGGTCAGCTGGGTCGAACCAGTGCTCGGCCTTTGCCCTAACAATTCGCTACCAGAGTCTTCAGCCAGTGAGCTGTTCTCTCATTTAATTCTGCCTATCTAAAGGCATCCCACACGCTCCCTCATACACTGCCCACAGCCTGTCTGCGAACATGTCCGGGGACTCAGCTACCTGTTGCTTCGTCTCCCCCACCCTGGTGAAATTACTACCCTGATTCAACCCCATGGCCTCCAGAACCGCTGTCTGTGCCTCTACCCATGTTTCAGGTCTTCCCCCTTCCCTGGAGGTGACTGCCTTGCATAGGTAAGAATCTAGGGTCATCAGTAGCAGCTTTACCTGTTCTACCTCATCGCAATCGTTTATGTCGGCTGCCTGCTGCACCTCCATGAAATGCAATGACGGGTCTCCCGCCCTGGTTAACTTGGGAACGTCAGTCACCATCCCCCTCAGCACATGTGCCCCATGGGGAATGATGATATCACTCTCTATGGGCCTCCTATCTGCCTGCCCTACCGGGGGACCATATTTCCTTTGCCGTACCGGGCACATCTGCCCTACTCGGGGCTGTTGCCCCTTTACCCCAGGCTCTCCCACCATGATCGGTAACCTCACCACCTCGTGGTGTGCTACACATGGCGCGGAAGCCGCTAACTGAGGGTGCTCTCCCGCCCCTCCTTGGGCCTGTCCCTCCCCGGACAACCCGAACCCCACCTGCCGACCTGGACCTATCCCCGGCGCCTCAGGAGGCGGTCTATTCCCCTTTGCCCCTGGGGAATCATCTGCTGAGGGAAGCCCTCTGCCCCTGGGGGACCCCCCTGGTCCTACCAGGTGAACCCGTCCCCTAGTCTTAGACAGAGTCTCCTCCAGCTGCGCTATCCTTGTCTGGCAAGGCCCGTGATCACTATCGCCTAGCTCGCTACGGGCCACCCTGTATGCTGCTTGTATATCTTGGAACTTTCTCGCCAGCTCCCTGCACTTCTGTGTACTCTGAGCCAGGAGTTCCTGGGCATTCCGTTCCCTCTCCTTTGCCTCTACCACCTGGCATTGGAGGAATTCCTGGGCATTTCTGTGGGACTCCCTCGCCTGCAAGATACACTGCCTGGCTTTACTGTATTCCTCAGATAGCCCTACCCCTTCTCTAGCGCTTTCTTCAGCGCTGGCCCTAGCTTCTCTCAACTGCTCTTCCAGTCTATCTACCTGTCTGTGCATTTTTGCTACCTGCTGTGATAGGCACGCTAGCCAAACTGCCTTTTCCTGCCCTTTATTATACATTTTGCTTTCCGTCCATTGAGCCGCAGCTACTGCAGGCTGCTGTGCTGTCAGCAATGCTATCACCCATTGTTTGGTGAGATTGATCTTTTTAAACAGATAAGAGGAGATTCTCTCCTCCATCTTGCTACGTTCTCTCACCCCCTCTGGCAAATCACATATACCAAACCACCGAGGTCCTGCCATGGTCGCCATTCTGTAGGGGTTTAGTTCCCTTTACTCCACTTCGGGCCCAACTCCCCGAAAAAGGGGTTCCCCTAGGTTCTAGACCTCGGAATTATGGTGGGATATGATAAGAGGTTGACTTGACCAGAGCGTGCTGATGAGAGAAAACAGAACCAAGACGGACTCAAAGCAAGTCTAAAATTTACAGGCTTTATTAAACAATAAGAAATCGAATCTCACCAACACTACATAATATGTGACTAAACTTATGCTTTAAACTAAAACTATGGGAAGAAAATTGTCGGGCACGTCGTAAAAGTTACTTTGACAATATTTTACTCCCCTTTCCCTTTATTTACTCAACCTCCTATCCTATTTCTGGAATTTCTCCAGGTCACCACGATACTCACAGCTAAGTCAATGCAGGCTCACGAGCTGTCCAGTAGAGCAGAAAGAGAGCAGGAAGAGCAGGAAGAGCCGAAAAGAGCAGAGAGCGAGTTCTGGCTGGACTCCTGTTTTATACCTGAGATTCCTTTGAAACCCCCAGGTGGTCCTCTGGATAAAAGGGGTTCTTTTGATGTTTCCCAGTTTCGATCTGGCATGAACAATAGGCTTCCGATGATAAGGGGTTTGCTGATGTCATGATCCCTCAGCCTGATCGTTATCATCCTCGATGGTGATAGTGCTCTGCTGGCCAGTTTACCACCGTCCGCTGTGGCTTGGTTCCTTCCTTTGTGTATCCAAGAAAATCTCGTTATCTCCGTCTCAGCCTTTCCTGTTCACACCGTTGTGTGATGTCCAAGTCCACAGGCCAGATGGGTTTGAAACTTGAAACTGATTCTTTCTGTGGATTGCGGGTTTTTCCGTTGCAGCCAGCAAATCTGTCTTTTTTAAAATGTCCATGTCCTTATCCAAGTTCTTCCATAATTTTGGAGGATTTGCCCCAATAACTTACACGTCCAAGGTATGGTTTGACAACCTGAGCCGCAGGAATGGCCTTCACAGAGTCTGTAATCAAGGCATTGTGGCGGCTCCCAAGGGTCGTGCCATTATACCTGTCGAACCCCTCGGCACGGGAGTGGTTCAGTCCGGAGGCGGCCCTTAGCCAGAGGGTTTAAAGGCAGCGGTTTGGGTGCCATCTTTCTCTCGTTTGGTCTTCCCTACAGCCGGGAGGACGTAATAAAAGGTGCTTCTCAAAATACTTGACTTCGTGCTTACTTTCGAGACGCACTCACCACATTGGTGACCCCGATGCTCCATTGGCGTCATGATGGAGGGAAGACAAAGCTCTACCTCCTCACAGGCCGGTCCGGCCCTGTCTCTGGACGCGGTCTCTGTGAAACTGCCTAGCTTCTGGACCACCCGGCCGCTTATCTGGTTCCAGCAGGCGGAGGCCCAGTTCAACCTGCGGGGCATCACGGTCGATGCCACCCGCTTCTATTACCTGGTAGGGGCTCTCGACCAGGACACGGTTGAGGAGGTCACGGACTTCGTCACAGCTCCCCCGGACACTGATAAATATCTTGGCCTTAAGGAGCTCCTGCTCCAGATTTATGGTCTAAGTAGGATGGAGCGTGCTGCTAGGATCCTGCATATCGAGGGCCTAGGCGACCGACGGCCATCAAGCCTCCTAAAGGAGATGGTGGCTCTACTGGACGGGCACACGTCGTGCCTGCTATTCGAATACACTTACCTGCATCTACTGCCGGCCTACATTCGTCTGCAGCTCACAGACGTCTTCTTCATCGACATCAGGGCCCCCGGGAGGCGCGCCGACGCGCTGTGGATGGCGCGCCCTGATGACGTCAGCGCGCTGGCCGTCAGCAGAGACGGGGATGCACTGAGGCCGACGCGCCCCGATGACGTCACCCCGGCAGCTCCCGTGTTCCTCCGGTGGGGCGGGGGAGCTGTGGAAGAAGTGACAGCTCCAGCCCGACGGCCCGTCAGATCGCCCCCCCACGGTCGTGAGGGGTACTGCACCTGCAGTCCAGCGGCAGCAAGCTGCAGGCACCACCAACAGGAGCTAGCAAGCTTCAAGTAACACGAACATGAGGCGCTGGTGCTACTACCACCAGCGCTGGGGTGCTGCAGCACGACTATGCCGCCAGACGTGCACGTTCCCGGGAAATGCCTGGGCCGGCTGCCAATAGTTCCCGCGGCGGCCGGCCAAATTCACTGCCTCTTCGCCTGGGATCGGCGCTCCGGGACCCGCTTCCTCGTTGATACTGGAGCGGAGCTCAGCATCCTGCCCTCTTCGCTGGCCGACATTCGTTCCGGTAAGCAGCGGCCCGTCCTCACCGCGGCGAATGGCAGCCCCATCCGCACATATGGAGTGCGCATGGTTCCGATCGTGTTCGGCTCCTGCCATTTCTCGTGGCAGTTCACCATTGCCGACGTCTCCCAGCCATTGCTCGGGGCCGATTTCCTCCGGGCGCATTCCCTCATGGTGGACGTCAGGCGTCAGCGCTTGGTCAACGCTGCTACGATGGAGCCGATCACGTTGCGTTTGTCTCAACCGGTGGGACGGCCCCTGTCGTCCGTGGACTCCCACTTCGCACGTATCTTGGCTGCGTTCCCAGACATTATGACCCCGCAGTTTCGATCATCAACCCCCAGCCACGGAGTGGTACATTTTATTCAGACTACCGGCCCATCTCTCCACGCACGAGCACGCCGACTGCCGCCGGATAAACTGCATCTGGCATGGCGGAATTCCGCATAATGGAGACCTTGGGGATCGTCCGTCCTTCGAGCAGTCCTTGGGCGTCCCCACTCCACATGGTCCCTAAGTCAAGCGGGGGCTGGCGACCTTGCGGAGATTACCGACGGCTGAACGCCGCAACAACAGCGGATCGATACCCCGTACCCCACATCCAGGACTTCACCGCCCATTTGGCTGGGACCACAATATTTTCAAAAGTGGATCTGGTACGGGGTTATAACCAGATCCCGGTTTCATCCGGATGACGTACCCAAGACGGCGATCATCACGCCATTCAGACTTTTTTTGAGTTCATGCGCATGCCGTTCGGCCTCAAGAACGCTGTGCAGGCCTTTCAACGCCTAATGGACGGGGTTTGTCGCGACCTCGAATTCGTGTTGTGTATCTGGACGACATCCTGGTGGCCAGCCGCTCGCACCAGGAGCACTGCGCCCACCTTCGGCAGCTCTGTCAGCGGCTCAGCGAGCATGGTTTGGCCATCAACCTTGATAAATGCTGTTTTGGTGTGACCAAGATTGACTTCCTCGGCCACCGCGTGACTGCGCAAGACGCGGTTCCCCTGCCTGACAGGGTCGACGCCATCCGTCGGTTTCCTCGCCCACGCACGGTGCGTGGTCTGCAGGAGTTTGTCGGCATGGTGGCGTTTTACCATCGTTTCGTGCCATCCGCGGCCCACATCATGCGGCCGCTGTATCAACTCCTGGCGGGTGGGCAGCACAAGAACGTTGAGTGGACCCACGAGGCAGTGGCAGCTTTTGATGGCGCGAAGGAGGCCCTTGCTTGGGCCGTACTGCTGGTGCACACGCGGGCAGATGCCCCGACCGCTCTCACGGTGGATGCCTTGGGGTCGGCGGTTGGTGCTGTGCTGGAGCAACTGACGGACGGAGGTTGGCGGCCCCTGGCCTTCTTCAGCCGGCACCTCAACTGCGCACAGACAAAATGCAGCGTGTTCGATCGCGAGCTCCTGGCTCTGTACCTGGCAGTGTGCCATTTTCGCTACTTCCTGGAGGGCCGCCCGTTCACCGCCTACACGGACCACAAGCCGCTCACTTTCGCCCTGGCGAAGGTTTACGACCCCTGGTCCGCAAGGCAGCAGCGGCAATTGGCCTACATTTCGGAGTTTACAACGTCTATTCGCTACATCGAGGGGAAAGAGAACCGGGTGGCCGACGCATTGTCCCGCCCCGCTATCAACGCCGTGTTCGAGGTGGTGCCCGGAATCGATTATTCTGCTCTGGCAGAGGCACAGCTCACAGACGATGAGATGCCCGCCTACCGTACTGCCATCTCCGGCCTCCGCCTTGAGGATGTCCCTCTCGGTTCTGGAGGAGTGGACAATCCTGTGCGATGTTATCGTCCGGTCTGTCGCGCCCCATCGTCCCTGCCACCTGGCGCCGGAGGGTCTTCGAGGTGATCCACGGACTGTCTCACCCATCAATCCGGGCGACAACGGCACTAGTGGCCACTCGTTTCATGTGGCACGGTCTGCACAAGCAGGTTGGCCATTGGGCTCGCACCTGCATTCCGTGTCAGACGGCGAAAATCCAGCGCCATGTCCGTGCGCCTCTCCAGGAGTTTGGTCTTCCTCACCGTCGATTCGACCATCTCCACGTAGACATCGTAGGGCCTCTCCCGCCGTCCCGGGGAATCACCCACCTTCTCACAATGGTGGACTGCTTTACGCGGTGGCCAGAGGCCATTCCGCTGGCCAATACTTCAACGGCTACGTGTGCTCGTGCGTTATCCGCGCACTGGATTGCTCGCTTCGGGGTGCCGGCGCACATCTCCTCAGACCTGGGGCCACAGTTCACCTCCGAGCTGTGGTCAGCCATGGCTCGCTTGCTGGGGGTGCGGCTACACCACACCACGGCACCACACCACACCACGGCACCACACCACACCACCCGCAAGCTAACGGTCTGGTGGAGAGGTTCCACCGGCAGCTAAAGGCGCGACTCTCCGGCCCGGACTGGATGGACGAGTTGCCCTGGGTCATGCTGGGCATCCGGACTGCTGCCAAAGAGGACTTGGCCTCATCATCGGCGGAGCTCGTGTACGGCTCGCCACTCACGGTGCCCGGGGAGTTCGTGCCGTCGGAGTCAGGGCAGCAGGGAACGCCCTCATCCACCCTAAAGCGCCTTCGCGAGCGTGTTGGCAGGCTCGCACACGTCCTGACGTCCCGCCATGGGACATTTCGCCCGCACGTACCATCAGCCCTCAGGGACTGCCCGTACGTCTTCCTGCGCCGTGATGCCCACCGAACGCCACTCCAGAGGCCGTACGTGGGCCCGTTCCAGGTGTTGGAACACGGGCAGTCGACGTTTGTACTGGACATGGGGGGCCGGCCAGAGGCCGTGTCAATTGACCGGTTGAAGCCGGCACACCTGGACATTGACCAACCCGTGCTGGTTGCCCAACCTCGGCCTCGAGGGCGCCCCCCTCACGGCTCCCTCCGCCTGTCACTCCACCTGTCCTCCCGCCGGTCCCTCAACCTATCCCTCGACCCGCCCCTCCATCTATGCCTCCGCCAGCCCCACGATCTGCTGACTTCCGCACGCGGGCCGGCCGGGTCGTGCGCCCGCCGGTGCGTTTCGTGCCTCGGGTTCTGGGGGGGGGGGGTCCTGTGGCGGCTCCCAAGGGTCATGCCATTATACCTGTCGAACCCCTCGGCACGGGAGTGGTTCAGTCCGGAGGCGGCCCTTAGCCAGAGGGTTTAAAGGCAGGGGTTTGGGTGCCATCTTTCTCTCGTTTGGTCTTCCCTACAGCCGGGAGGACGTAATAAAAGGTGCTTCTCAAAATACTTGACTTCGTGCTTACTTTCGAGACACACGCACCACAGCATTGGTTATATCATGCAAAGGATGGTTCCCCGAGTCACGGTAAAACCAGCAAATTTTATGTCCAGAATTAACCATATAAGGTTCTGTCATCATTCCCCACATCAGCGGGAACCATGGCTGTAGAAGCCAGGCAGGCACTATGAAAATACCATAAGCGGGAGCTTGCTGAATTTGCAAGACCCGTCTGATGAGGCAAAATGGAGGAAGACATTCCTCCCCAGTGTAGCGAGAATACATCCATCGCCATTGATATGCCACATATATTGCAACTGGTGATTGAGCCTGGATGCAGACATTTTAATCTTCAGCGTTTCATCGAGCCACAATGTCATTAAACACTTAGCGATCCAACATCAATTCTGTATTGACAATTGATGATATACCAGTGCTAGATGAGGTTAGGTAAATTATCACCGGGTACTTTGACTGATTATACCCATGTGATCAACATATACCTCCACCAAAGTGAATCAACTTGGACTTAAGCCTGCACCCCTTAATCCACAGAATGCACCTGTTGTCTGTAGGTAGTTGATACCATACAACTGAACATTTGGTAACTCATGCAAATCCCATCCGTCTCCGTAATTTAGAGCTGATATTAGTAATTTTCCATCTTTGAGCAATAACATCATTGTAATTAACTGAAGGTAATTGATTAAAAGTTAATGGAGCAATGCTGAATACTATTCGTCCATCATGGTGACTTTGATAGTTTCAGCCAGGAATAGGAAAGGTCTGGTAACAATGGTACTTCAGAATTGATTCCAATCTCTTGCCTCAGGGCAGAGTCCCAGACAATTTCAGTTGGTATCAACGTAAATTTAACTTAAATTTAACTGGATGGATGAGAACTCAATTCCAGCTAAATTTTGAAATACCTCTGGGGCCTTGTGAATGGAAACTGATCCCATGGTAGTTAACAGTCACGAAGTTCCCTATTCAGAAATGTCTATACTGCACAAGCGAGTTGTACCTGTTAACAATGCACAGGCCTCATTGCCACAATTGCGATTCTGCCTAAAAAGGCAATGGCAACCATGTTTTCGAGAACTCTGGTGCTTGAATGCTGTGCAGTATAAACTAATCTGATCTGTAGAAACAGAAGTGTAAATATTACCAACTTGTATCTGTAATCGGAAGCTTCTCACTCCAAATGGGAAGACTTATGCAACCTGCCCAGAAGCTGCCTCAACCAGCTTCATCCTTCATGCATCCGAATGGTTGGGCTTATGCAAAGTGAACCAGGAGCTGCCTTAATCAGCTTCATCCTTCTTAATCAGCTTCATCCTTCATACATCCGAATGGTAGGACTTATGCAACCTGAGTCAGGAGCTGCCTTAGGTATGTGTGTATGTATTTTAGCACCATCTGCATCCATCCGTTTGATCGAGTGGGAGGAATTGCAACCCAGAATCAGGTGTCGCTTCAGGCATATGTGCACTTCAGTAGCACCCTTTACCACTCCGGCTCATTTGAGTGGGAGGAAATTTGCAACCCTGAACCAGGCGCTGCTGCCTGACATGCCTTCCACACTCTTGCGGGGTTGGCGCATCTTTCCCGAAGGCCGTTCTGGGCCACGGTCTAAAAAAGACCTCTGTCCTGATCGTATGGTCTTCGGGCTTTCACCAGCTTCGGTGTCTGCTGGTGGGTGCATAGCACACTTGTGGCATCTTCAGCCAACCCCATGTCTTCCGAGTCAGCCCAGAAGTGACTCCTAATGCTCCCCTCTGTCCAGGGAGATGCATTATGCAGAACTCAACGAGGTGCTGCCATGGGCGTCCTAGGAGGCCCATGGTGACAAGGCTCCATATCCTGGAGCACGTCACGTTGGAGCATCTGCTCCATCAACCGCTCCATGCAGGATATGCGATCTCGGTCGCTGCTTGCCGGCAGTGATTCTTCACGGCCCGACTCGTCCGAGTCTATGGCCTGTCCGTCCTCTGCTTGGTCTTTCCGCCAGTCTGTAGTGTTGATTCAGACTGTACAGGTGCCGGGACGGAGACTGCTGACCGCATAGATTGCGATCCATGTGCAGTCGGCCGCTGCTGACTGCCCGTACTTCCGTGGTCCAGCCAGTCTGGATGCAGCCCGTTTGGACTTCGTTACCGACTTGTCCATAGTTCCATCCCTGTAATGGGACAAAAAACGACAGAAATGGGACAAAAAACGACCCCAGAGTAAAGAACTTACCTGCAGGTCTTGTTATCTGGAAAAGGCGGATTCGACCGCTGCCCACTACCCGCATTCTGCGGTCTCCGTTGCGAGTTCCCTGTAGAAGGGATTCCCCGCGAAGCCCATGTCGGGTTTTCCTCCCCGAGCCGGGTATCCCCTTAGTTCTCGCAGCCGGGATTCCCTCTGCAGTCCTTGTAGTAGGGATTCCTCGCGAGGTCCATGTCGGGTTCCCCCCCCCCCCACCCCCGAGCCTGGTATCCCCGCGGTTCTCACAGCTGCCTCTGCGGTCCCTGGAAGAAATAGTGGCTTACCCTCCAGAGGGTTGCCACCAGTCTGAAGCCACTGGCTCCTCCGCCAGCGACTCGAAAAAGGCGAACTCAACCGCTGCCCGCTACCCGCATCAAGGCCTCATAGCGGGTTTCCCGCGATCCATGGGCGGGATTCCCCGAGGTCGTGATCGGGATTCCCCAACCCTGTGGTCCACGACTGGGGTTCCCCGCGGTCCATAAAGGATCTCCCGCGGCTCGGCCAACTTCGCCGAAATAAAGCAGGACCTCTGTAAGGCTTACAGATATTCCTGCAAAACACAACATGGAAAAGTTTAAAACTTACCTTCAGGTTGGACCGCTGGTGGAGCAGCGCTCCCCCCAGCCTGTCGTTTGCGCAATGCGATAGACGATATGTCGTGCATGAGCCCTGATGGGTTCTTCACGTAGTCACTCACGTGACTCCGAAGTAAAATGGCATGTTGGCCTTCATAGCGAGAGGAGTTGAGATTAGGAGCAAGGAGGTCCTACTGCAGTTGTACAGGGCCCTGGTGAGACCACACCTGGAGAATTGTGTGCAGTTTTGGTCTCCTAATTTGAAGACATTCTTGCTATTGAGGGAGTGCAGCGTAGGTTCACCAGGTTAATTCCAGGCATGGCGGGACTGACATATGATGAAAGAATGGGTCGACTGGGCTTGTATTCACTGGAATTTAGAAGAATGAGTGGGAATCTTATGGAATCATATAAAATTATTAAGGGATTGGACAGGCTAGATGTAGGGAACATGTTCCCCATGTTGGGGGAGTCCAGAATCAAGGGCCACAGTTTAAGACTAAGGGGTAGGCCATTTAGGACTGGGAAAAACTTTTTCACCCAGAGATTTGTGAATCTGTGGAATTCTCTGCCACAGAAGGCAGTGGAGGCCAATTCACTGGATGTTTTCAAGAGTGAATTAGTTCAAGTTCAAGTTCACATTTATTGGCACATGCACCAACTATGGTACAGTGATATTTGAGTTATCATACAGCCAGAGTAAGTTAAAAACAAAGATACACACAGCACATGAAATAAAGTTTAACATAAACAATCATGGCGGTGCTGGCTTGAAGAGCCGAATGGCCTACTCCTGCATCTATTGTCTATTGATCGGGGCTGTTGAACCCTCCGCACTTGCCGCTGCCAACAATCCGCTGTTCAAGCCATCTCGTCGGGATGATGGAAACTCCGCATGGAGCTCCCGAGTCAGCCTCTTCTTACCGGAGACCACGGGCTTCACGGTGTTAAAGTCCACAGGCCCTGCGGCTTGAAGCTCTGGTCCGGACTCCAGGAAAGGCCGCACCACTCCACATTGTTAGGGAGGGAGGGGGCCAAGAAAAAACGCATCTCCGTCGAGGTAAGTGACTGGAAAAAGTTCCCCCCATAACCTCCCCCACCCCCACATAAAAATACCAAGAAACATTAATACAAACATTCAAGACATACTTAAATAATAAAGCAGAGAAGTGGACAAACAGACTGTTGGCGAGGCAGCCACGACAGTGGTGCCACCCGATGGAATTAGATTTAGTTAGATTTAGCTCTTCAGGCTAACGGAATCAAGGGATATGGGGAGAAAGCAGGAACGGGGTACTGATTGTGGATGATCAACCGTGATCATATTGAATGACAGTGCTGGCTCGAAGGGCCGAATGGCTGACTCCTGCACCTATTGTCTATGTTTCTAACTGGTACCTGCGCTGCTAGATCCCTCTGCTCCACAACACTCCCCGTATCCCTGTAACGCCGCTTTCAGGGGACCGTGTCCCTGCGCTCCTAGATCCTTCTGCTGTTCCTGAAACGTCGGCCATTCCTTCTCTCCTGAGATGCTGCCCGTCCCGCCCAGTTACTCCAGCACATTGCGTCTATGTTCGGTTTAAACCAGCATCTGCAGTCCCTTCATCCACGCTTGATCGGCCACTGGCTGGCGAAGGGTTGGAAACTAAGACGCTTGGACAGGTATGTGAACAAGACAGGTTTAGGGGGGAGAATGGTCCAAAGGTAGGCCATTGGCACCTTCTCAAGATGGCGCATTGAGGGCGAGACGCTAACAAGATGGCCGCCGGCAATTCCTCACCACGATGGCCGCCATCAACCAGCACCACTAACGGTGACACCTCACCAAGATGGCCGCCGTCAACCACTTACCAAGATGGCTGCCGGCTGCTGACCAATCGGCGGCGCCAACCTCACCTGCCCTCACCAAGATGGTCTCCCGCCGATCCTGCCACCGCCCCCTGGCGAGCCTCCCCGTTGGCCGGATGAAAATGGCGGCAGGGAAGCGGGAGTTGGTGGCGTCGCTGCTGAGCGGCGGCCGGAGGTAAATAATGATATAAATCAGCGTGGATCTTGACAGAAGCCTCCTCGTGGCAATCCCCAAAAACGATGACACGATGCACTCTGTGACGCGTCGAGCGACCAATTCTGTCAATTCTGAGGACCACTGTAAATTGGAGGAGCAGCACCTCATATTTCGCTTGGGAAGTTTGCACCCCAGCGGTATGAACATTGACTTCTCTAATTTTCAGGTAGTCCCTACTTTCTCCTCCCCTTCTCAGCTCTCCCTCAGCCCACTGGCTCCACCTCTTCCTTTCTTCTTCCCTTCTTCTTCCCGTCCCCCCCCCACGCCCCCACCCCCCCACCCTCACATCAGTCTGAAGAAGGGTTTCGATCCAAAACGTTGCCTAATTCCTTTGCTCCATAGATGCTGCCTCACCCGCTGAGTATCTCCAGTACTTTTGTCTACCTTAAAAATTCTGTCAATATATTGGACGATGACAGAAGCCAACAGCGAGCTATACGTCGTCCAACATACGAGCAAACAAATCAGCAGGGGAGCAGGATAGGCTCAATATGGGGGGGGGGGGGAAGAACTGAAGTAAATCATCACATAACGTACACGTATGTGGGGAAAACTGGGGTAAAACTCATTATAAACCTCCTCCTCTTATTCACTGAAGTAAATCTACCTTTCTTTCTTTCTATTTCTATCTATCTATCTATACCCAACTAAAACTCTGATCTTGTTATCTTCCGGTTTGGCGGCCTGAGGTAAGTAATGATATTTGCGCCAAATTGGTTTGCGATAGCGGTACGTTTTTGCCAGTTCACTCACCGTTCTCCTGTGCTGCGAGTGCACCAAGTTTCATTCTGATCGGATGAATGTCGTAACAGTTAGCGAGGTTTAAAATCTTAAAAGCCGCGTGTGTGCAGATCGATCTCTTCTGCTGCCAGTCAGTGCCGCATGGATTATTCTCTTCCCCTGCCACTCCCCGGGATGGTCCGCCCCTTCCTGCGCCATTGCGTCTTTACTGAAGCTGAGGATGGCCAGCGGAGGTTTCGGAGGGTCCCGAAGGAGCCCCGCCCCAAGCAGGCCCGCCCCAAGCAGGCCCGCGTCGGAGACCCTGCCCAGCCCAGCCCAGCGTCGGAGATGTCGCCAACCGGAAAGCGGAGACTCTGGTGGAGAACGACCAACGACCAGCAACCGCTGTGAGTTCCCATCGCACCCGCCAATTCCAGCCACTACCCCTCTGGTCCCCCCTCTTCCCCATGGCTCTTCCCCCATCTTTTCTCCGAGCTCACTCACCCCTCCCACCCCCCCTCCCCCACCCCCCCGCCCACACACACCTCTCCCCACACACAACCCCCCGCCCACATACCCCTCTCCCCCACACAACCCCTCGCCCACACATCCCTCTCCCCACCCACAACCTCCCGCCCACACACCCCTCTCCCCCGGTCTGGTGGTAAAACTAAGGTAAATAATGTTATAAATCAGCAGGAGAGCGAAAGAAACAGGGCTGTGGAGTCGGACACAAAACATCCGACTCTGACACCTAGGTATAATCATTCTAGATCTACTGTGATGACATTACCCAAGATGGCATTTCATAAGAACCTCATGAATCATCAGGCTGCCGTTTAACCCACGCCCTTAAAGTTTTGAGTCTAATGGTTGTAGCTATGCTATTGTGGCTTTTTAATTGTTCTTGGAAAAAAAACGTAATTCATTATGCTAAAAAGAAAAAATTACAGAAAGGACTACGGCAAAATTAATATTCCATTGAATTATATAAAAATTATAAAAGCATTACTCCTAAATTTATTAAACTAAGGCCACAGGCATGAGCTAAATGGCAAAAAAATTCTCGTGCAATAGAACTTAAAAGTAAATGCATAGGTAGTTAAGTTTGCTGCAAAAGTACATACCTAAATTTATTAATAACTTGTCCTTAGGAACAGAATTACTTTTGCCAGTTTCTCTTTCATTGAAGCCCTTAAATCTGATTTATTTATTTACAGTGTGGAGAAGTCTCTCCACGCACAACTTTTACTATTTCTGGGTAAATGGGGATGACGGGGAATTATAGACCAGTTAGCCTGACATCAGTAGTGGGAAAGATGCTGGAGTCAATTATTAAAGTAGTAATGGCGAATTTGGATAGCAGTAAAAGGATTGGTCCAAGTCAGCATGGATTTATGAAGGGGAAATCCTGCTTGACTAATCTTCTGGAATTTTTTGAGGATGTGACAAGTAAAATGGATGAAGGAGAGCCAGTGGATGTTATATATCTGGACTTTCAGAAAGCCTTTGATAAGCCCCCACACAGGAGATTAATGGGCAAAATTAGAGCACATGGTATTGGCGGTAGGGTATTGACATGGATAGAGAATTGGTTGGCAGACAGGAAACAAAGAGTAGGAATAAACGGGTCCCTGTCAGAATGGCAGGCAGTGCCGAGTGGAGTGCCGCAAGGCTCGGTGCTGAGGCCGCAACCATTTACAATAATGATTTAGATGATGGAATTAAAAGTAACACGAGCAAATTTGTAGATGACACAAAGCTGGGTGGCAGTGTGATCTGCGAAGATGATGCTATGAGCTTGCAGGGTGACTTGGACAGGTTGAGTGAGTGAGCAGATGCATAGCAAATGCAGTATAATGTAGATAAATGTGAGGCAACGACAAGGAGGTAGATTATTATCTCAATTGTGTCAGATTAGGAAAAAGGGAAGTGCAACGAGACCTGGGTGTCCTTGCACACCGGTCACTGAAAGTAAACATGCAGGTGGCAGGCAGTGAAGAAGGCTAATGGCATGTTGGCCTGCATAACGAGAGGATTTGAGTAAAGGAGTAAAGAGGTCCTGCAGTTGTACAGGGCCCTGGTGAGACCACATCTGGAGTATTGTGTGCAGTTTTGGTCTGCTAATTTGAGGTAGGACATTCTTGCTATTGAGGCAGTGCAGCGTAGGTTCACGAGTTTACTCCCCGGGATGGCGGGACTATCATATGAGGAAAGATTGGAAAGATTGGGCTTGTATTCATTGGAATTTGGGGGGATGAGAGGGGATCTTATAGAAACACATAAAATTATAATAGGACTGGACATGCTAGATGCAGGAAAAATGGAATCCAGAACCAGGCCACAGTCTAAGAACAAAGGGGAGGCCATTTAAACTGAGATGAGAAACAACTTTTTCACCCAGAGAGTTGTGAATTTGTGGAATTCTCTGCCACAGAAGGCAGTAGAGGCCAATTCAATGGATGAATTTAAAAGAGAGTTAGATAGAGCTCTTGGGGTTAGCAGAATCATGGGATATGGGGATAAGGCAGGCACGGGTTACTGATTGTGGATGATCAGCCATGATCACAATGAATGGCGGTGGTGGCTCAAAGGGCCAAATGGCATCTTCCTACACCTATTTTAAATGTTTCTATGCCCCATCTACACTATTCACTCTACCTATTCCCCTCAACATTTTATGCACTTGCAGAACTTTTATGCAATAGTATTGGTGTTATTAATGTATTGAATTTTTGTTTATTGCATGGTATCTGCGCCAGGTGTATCGAGATGGGGCTCCTAATGGACCGTATTAGGAACCTGGAGCAGCAGCTCGATGACCTCCGTCTGGTCAGGGAGAGTGAGGAAGTCATTGAGAGGAGTTACAGGGATGTGGTCACTCCAACACCACAGGAGGCAGGCAAGTGGTTCACGGTTGGGAGAGGCAAGGGTCACTGGCAGGGACTAGAGAGTACCTCAGTGGCTGTACACCTTGACAATAAGTACTCCTGTTTGAGCACTGTTGGGGTGGACAGCCTACCTGGGGGTAGCGACAGCGGCCGGGCCTCCGGTATAGAGACCGGTCCTGTTGCTCAGAAGGGTAAGGAAAAGAAGAGGAGGGCAATACTAATAGGGGACTCTATAGTTAGGGGGTCAGACAGCCGATTCTGTGGATGCAGTCGGGAGACCCGGATGGTAGTTTGCCTCCCTGGTGCCAGGGTCTGTGATGTGTCTCAACGTGTCCAAGATATCCTGAAAGGGCAGGGAGAGGAGCCCGAGGCCGTGATACATATAGGTACCAATGACATAGGTAAAAAAAGAGAAGAGGTCCTGAAAGGAGAATTTAGGGAGTTAGGAGGGGAGTTAAAGAGAAGGACAGCAAAGGTAACAATCTTGGGATTACTGCCTGTGCCACACGACAGTGAGAGTAGGAATGGAGCGAGGTGGAGGATAAATGCGTGGCTGAAGGACTGTGCAGAAGGCAGGGATTCAAATTTCTGGATCATTGGGACCTCTTTTGTGGAAGGTTTGACCTGTACAAAAAGGATGGGTTGCACTTGAACCTGAGGGGGACCGATATCCTGGCGGGGAGATCTGCAAAGGCTACTGGGGAGACTTTAAAATAGAATGGTTGGGGGGAGGGACTCAAATAGAGAATGCTATTAGACAGTGTGTGAGGCAGGAGGCAGAGCAGGAAAGCACGCAGATCCAACATGTAGGGGGGAAAGAAGAAAACAATAATAAACAGAGAATAAGAGGTGGTGGGGTTCTTAAATGGGTGAGCAGAGAAACAGAGGGGTGTAAAATGCGGGCGGAAGCAATAGGTAGCAAGGTGAAAAGTAAAAGTGGCAGGCAGACAAGAGCCACTTTTCAACATAATTGTATAAGGGGTAAGAGCGTTGTAAAAACAAGCCTGAAGGCTTTGTGTCTCAATGCAAGGAGCATTCGTAATAAGGTGGATGAGTTGAACGTGCAGATAGCAATTAATGATTATGATATAGTTGGGATCATGGAGACATGGCTCCAGGGTGACCAAGGCTGGGAGCTGAACATCCAGGGATATTCAATATTCAGGAGGGATAGAGAGAAAGGAAAAGGAGGTGGGGTAGCGTTGCTGGTTAGAGAGGAGATTAACGCAGTGGAAAGGAAGGACATTAGCTTGGACGATGTGGAATCGGTATGGGTAGAGCTGCGAAACACTAAGGGGCAGAAAACGCTGGTGGGTGTTGTGTACAGGCCACCTAGCAGTAGTAGTGAAGTTGGGGATGGCATCAAACAGGAAATTAGAAATGCGTGCAACAAAGGCAAAACAGTTATAATGGGTGACTTCAATCTACATATAGATTGGGTGAATCAAATTGGCAGGGGTGCTGAGGAAGAGGATTGTTGTCTAAACCAACATGAGAGAGCCAACGAGAGAGCAGGCTATTCTAGACTGGGTATCGAGTAATGAGGAAGGGTTAGTTAGCAGACTTGTTGTGCGTGCCCCCTTGGGCAAGAGTGACCATAATATGGTTGAGTTCTTCATTAGGATGGGAGTGACATTGTTAATTCAGAAACAACGGTTCTGAACTTAAAGAAAGGTAACTTTGAGGGTATGAGACGTGAATTGGCCAAGATTGACTGGCAATTAGTTCTAAAAGGGTTGACGGTGGATATGCAATGGAAGGCATTAAAGACTGCATGGATGAACTACAAAAATTGTTCATCCCAGTTTGGCAAAAGTATAAATCAGGAAGGTAGTGCATCCGTGGATAACAAGGGAAATCAGGGATAGTATCAAAGCAAAAGATGATGCGTACAAATTAGCCAGAAAAAGCAGCATACCAGAGGATTGGGAGAAATTCAGAGACCAGCAGAGGAGGACAAAGGGCTTAATTAGGAAAGGGAAAATAGATTATGAAAGGAAACTGGCAGGGAACATAAAAACTGACTGCAAAAGTTTTTATAGATATGTGAAGAGAAAGAGATTAGTTAAAACAAATGTAGGTCCCTTGCAGTCAGAAACAGGTGAATTGATCATGGGGAACAAGGATATGGCGGACCAATTGAATAACTACTTTGGTTCCGTCTTCACTAAGGAAGACATAAATAATCTGCCGGAAATAGCAGGGGTCAAAGGAGATGGAGGAACTGAGTGAAATCCAGGTTAGTCGGGAAGTGGTGTTGGGTAAATTGAATGGATTAAAGGCCGATAAATCACCAGGGCCAGATAGGCTGCATCCCAGAGTACTTAAGGAAGTAGCTCCAGAAATAATGGATGCATTAGTGATAATTTTTCAAAACTCTTTAGATTCTGGAGTAGTTCCTGAGGATTGGAGGGTAGCAAACGTAACCCCACTTTTTAAGAAGGGAGAGAGAGAGAAAACGGGGAATTACAGACCATTTAGTCTAACATCGGTAGTGGGGAAACTGCTAGAGTCAGTTCTTAAAGATGGGATAGCAGCACATTTGGAAAGTGGTGAAATCATTGGACAAAGTCAGCATGGATTTACGAAAGGTAAATCGTGTCTGACGAATCTTATAGAATTTTTCGAGGATGTAACTAGTAGAGTGGATAGGGAAGAACCAGTGGATGTGTTGTATCTGGACTTTCAGAAGGCTTTCGACAAGGTACCACATAAGAGATTAGGATACAAACTTAAATCACACGGTATTGGGGGTTCAGTATTGATGTGGATAGAGAACTGGCTGGCAAACAGGAAGCAAAGAGTAGGAGTAAACGGGTCCTTTTCACAATGCCAGGCAGTGACTAGTGGGGTACCGCAAGGCTCAGTGCTGGGACCTCAGCTATTTACAATTTATATTAATGATCTGGACGAGGGAATTGAAAGCAACATCTCCAAGTTTGCGGATGACACTAAGCTGGGGGGCAGTGTTAGCTGTGAGGAGGATGCTAGGAGACTGCAAGGTGACTTGGATAGGCTGGGTGAGTGGGCAAATGTTTGGCAGATGCAGTATAATGTGGATAAATGTGAGGTTATCCTCTTTGGTGGCAAAAACGGGAAGGCAGACTATTATCTAAATGTTGGCCGATTAGGAAATGGGGAGATGCAGCGAGACCTGGGTGTCATGGTACACCAGTCATTGAAAGTAGGCATGCAGGTGCAGCAGGCAGTGAAGAATGCGAATAGTATGTTGGCCTTCATAGCAAGAGGATTTGAGTATAGGAGCAGGGAGGTTCTACTGCAGTTGTACAGGGTCTTGGTGAGACCACACCTGGAGTATTGCGTACTGTTTTGGTCTCCAAATCTGAGGAAGGACATTATAGCCATAGAGGGAGTGCAGAGAAGGTTCACCAGACTGATTCCTGGGATGTCAAGACTATCATATGAAGAAAGACTGGATAGACTTGGCTTATACTCGCTAGAATTTAGGAGATTGAGAGGGAATCTTATAGAAACGTGCAAAATTCTTATGGGGTTGGACAGGCTAGATCCAGGAAGATTGTTCCCGATGTTGGGGAAGTCCAGGACAAGGGGTCACAGCTTAAGGATAAGGGGGAAATCCTTTAAGACCGAGATGAGGAAAAACGTTTTCACACAGAGAGTGGTGAATCTCTGGAACTCTCTGCCACAGAGGGTAGTTGAGGCCAGTTCATTGGCTATATTTAAGAGGGAGTTAGATGTGGTCCTTGTGGCTAAAGGGATCAGGGGGTATGGAGAGAAGGCAGGTACGGGATACTGAGTTGGATGATCAGCCATGATCATATTGAATGGCGGTGCAGGCTCGAAGGGCCGAATGGCCTACTCCTGCACCTATTTTCTATGTATCTATGTATCTATGTATATTGGGTTAATAGGCCTGTAAATCTGCACTGTAAAAAATGTAATTGTTCCACTGTCGGTACATATGACATCCATCGAAAGATAGCTGAATGGAAAGAAAATTGGCTTCAAGGAAGGAAGCAGAGGGTGATGGTGAAAGGTTGCTTCTCAGACTGGAGGCCTGTGACTAGTGGTGTGCCTCAGGGTTCGGTGCTGGACCCGTTACTGTTTGTCATCTACATCAATAATTTGGAAGAGAACATACAGGGCAAGATTAGCAAGTTTGCTGATGATACAAATGTGGGTAGTTTTGCAGATAGTGAAAATGATTGTGAAAGATTTCAGCAGGATCTGGATTTATTTGCCAGGTGGGGTGAGGAATCGTTGATGGAATTTAATACAGAGAAATGTGAGATGTTGCATTTTGGGAAGTCTAACATGGGCAGGATCTACACAGTGAATGGTAGGCCTCTGGGTAGTGTTGTAGAGTAGAGGGATCTAGAAGTACAGGAACATAGTTCATTGAAAGTGGCATCATAGGTGATAAGGTGGTCAAAAAGGCTTTTGGCACATTGGCCTTTATCAGAGTATTGAATATAAAAGTTGGGCGGTCATGTTGCAGTTGTATAAGATGTTGGTGAGGCCACATTTAGAGTTTTGTGTTCAATTTAGGTCACTATGTTATAGGAAAGATGTCGTCAAGCTGGAAATGGCACAGAGAAGATTGAACTATAGGGGGAGGTTGTGTAGGCTACAACTCTAGTCCTATATGAGAGGAATAGATCGGGTAGATGCACAGTCTCTTGCCCACTACACCTATTATTGTGGATAATTGGCCTAAACGTCGCGTGTGGGAGTGATGCCTGCTGTGGTTTTAAAAACAGGTTATTTTTGTGATCGAAATTCAATTACAGATACATAGCTCCTTGAAAGTGTTGTCACGGGTAGACAGGGTGGTCAAGAAGACTTTCGGTACATTGGCCTTCATCAGTCAGAGCATTATGTATAGAGTATTGTGCTCAGTTTTGGTTACCATATTATGGGAAAGATGTTGTCAAGCTGGAAAGGGTGGTCAAGGTGGGCCGAAGGGCCTCTTTCCATGCTTTATGACTAAGAAAAAACATTGAATAAAATGAAGAAATTGGATGTTATTTGCATCATTGTGGTCCGAAGGGCCCGTTTCTAGGCTGGACTGCTCTATTCTATTCCATAACAATATGCTATATTCTGTGCCATAATAACAATGATATTTATATTCTTATGCATCAATATATATGTCATAAGGTCATAAGTGATAGGAATAGAATTAGGCCATTTGGCCCATCATATCTGCCATTCAATCAGGGATGATCTATCTCCCCCTCCTAACCCCATTCTCCTGCCTTCTCCCCATAACCCCTGACACCCGTACTAATCAAGAATCTATCTATCTCTGCCTTAAAAATATCCAATGACTTGGCCTCCACAGCCTCCTGTGGCAAAAAAATACCACAGATTCACCACCCTCTGACTAAAGAAATTCCACCTTATCTCCTTCCTTAAAGAATGTCCTTTAATTCTGAGACTATGACCTCTAGTCCTAGACTCTCCCACGAGTGGAAAGATCCTCTCCACATCTGCTCTATCCAAGCCTTTCACTATTCTGTATGTTTCAATGAGGTTCCCCTTCATTGTTCTAAACTCCAGCGAGTACAGGCCCAGTGCCAACAAACGCTCATCATAGATCAACATATTAATTCCTGGGATCATCCTTGTAAACCTCCTCTGGACTCTCTCCAGAGCCAGCACATTCTTCCTCAGATATAGTGCCCACATTTGCTCAATATACTCCAAATGAAGCCTTGCCAGCGCCTTACTGAGTATATGATTCTATGTGCTGAAGTTCTCTCTCTGTGTGTAGCTGCTTTGCAGCAACAGGGTTTTATCGGCATGGCAATGTGTAAGATTAGACGCCAGAGGTTGGGCATATTTTAAAGATGTCATCATTTGTGGGGTTGTGGGTGGTGATGGTGTCATTGGCATTTATGATCTACCCCTAACTAACAGCGTAGAGATATCACTGCTGAGGCTTGGCGTCATGTAAGGGTGAAAGCTGGAGGCTTTTTCTCCCGAATGTCCTTACTGAACTAGCTGGGATTTGTAAAGTTTCCAGTAGTTCCGTTCAGTTTCAATTTATGTGTAGGGAGGAACTACAGATGCTGGTTTAAATCGAAGATAGACCCTAAATGCTGGAGTAACTCAGCGGGACAGGCAGCATCTAGAAGGAATGGGTGATGTTTTGGGTCAATGCCCTTCTTCAGACTCCACTCTCTCCAGAGATGCTGCCTGTCCCACTGAGTTACTCCAGCATTTTGTGTCTATCTTCAGTTTCAGTTCAGTTTAGTTTATTGTCACGTGTACCCGAGGTACAGTGAAAAGCTTTTGTTCCATGCTAGCCAGTCAGCAGAAAAACAATACATGATTATAATCGAGCCATTTACAGTGTACAGATACATGATAAGTGGACAACGTTTAGTGCAAGGTAAATCCAGCAACGTCCGATCAAGGATAGTCCAAGGGTCACCAAAGTGGTAGATAGTACTGAGGGTCACCAAAGTGGTAGGACCGCGCCTTTGCGGTTGCAGTTCCTAGACTGTGGAACAGCACCCCCCCCTTCCCATCAGAACTGCCCCCTCCATCGACTCCATTAAGTCAAGACTAAAAACGTATCTATACTCCCAAGCCTTTCTTGACGTCCTCTGAGCGAGAGCTATATGTATAAACTGTATGTATGTAGTTTGTTTGTTTATACTATTCTGATAACAAATGTAAAGCACTTTGGTCAACGAGAGTTGTTTTTTAAATGTGCTATATAAATAAATGTGACTTGACTTGACTTGACTAGTAGTTCAGCACTGCTCTCTGGTTGTGGTAGGATGGTTCAGTTGCCTGATGACATCTGGGAAGAAACTGTCCCTGAATCTGGAGTGTGCGTTTTCACACCAGTACTTTTTGCCTGATGGGAGAGGGGAGAAGAGGGAGTGGCCAATGTGAGACTCCTCCTTGATTATGTTGCTGGCCTTGCCGAGGAGTCAATGGAGTCAATGGAAGGGAAGTTGGTTTCTGTGATGGTCTGGGCTGCGTCCACAATTCGCCGCAATTTCTTAAATCTTTTTTTTTATTTTTATTTTTTTTAATTTTTATTTTTTAAATTATTTTTATTAGAAGTACGGTAAATTACAATAATACACAACACTTATATCTTAATACATTTTTTATACCGCTTCATTTTTTTGAGCTTTAAGAGAAAGATAGAAGTAAGAAAAGTAAAGAAAGTGCGCAAGAGTCGTGAAGTGCAAGAGAGTGTTGGGAAAAGAAAGCCCCTTAGAAAAGAAGTTAGAGAAGGAAGTAAAGTAAGAAAGTAGACCCTAGAAAAGAAAGAAAAAGAAAGTAGGAACAATCGCAGAAAGGGGACCACCAACCAAGTCTGTTTTTATTGTTTTACCTCCCATTACCAGGTCCTGATACCATTTCTTTATTTATTTATTTTTTAAATTACTATTGCACCTCATGCTTGTAATAGGTCCAGAAACGTAGACCACGTCTTTTGGAATTGGTCTGCCTTACCTGCTAAGAGGAATCTCATCTCTTCCAGATGTAATGTTTCAAACATATTTGATGTCCACATTTTTATTGTTGGTGTGGGCGCATTTTTCCAGAATTTAAGTATGAGCTTTTTTCCCATTATTAGCCCGTAATTGAATAAGTTTAATTCATGGATACCTTCCGATATTCCAAAAATGATCCATTCTGGTTTTGGTACCAGTTTTATTTTAATTAATTTTGAAAAAATATCAAATATTTCATACCAGAAGTTTTGGATTTTTGTACAAAAAACAAAAGAATGCGCCATGGTAGCTTCTTGACATAGACATTTATCACAGATTGGTGAAACATTAGGAAAGATTTTATTTAATTTAGTTTTTGAATAATATAGTCTATGTAATGTTTTGAATTGGATGAGCGTATGTCGTACGTTGATCGAACATTTATGCACCTGTAGTAAATGGTTATCCCAGCTCTCTTTTGAAATTTTTATAGCTAATTCTTGTTCCCAGTCCCTTCTAATTCCATCTGTTGTGGGTATTTCTATGTTTAAAATGATATTATATAAGTACGATATTAGATTAGCTGATTCCGCCTTTGTCTTCATTGCTTCATCTAGTAAGTCGGAAGGCATATTATGATAGTCTTTTGTGTATTTTTTCAGGTAATCACGAATTTGTAGATATTTAAAATATTGGTTATTTTTCAAATTATATTTCAGTTGTAGTTGTTGAAATGATAGTAATTTTCCCAATTCATACAGATCTTCGAGCGTTTTGATTCCCATTCTTTCCCATTGTATAAATGATTTGTCTATGGTTGAAGGTTTAAACGATGGGTTATTAACTATTGGTATTGAGAGAGATAGGTTTCTTAATTTTAGATTCTGTTTTATTTGTTTCCATGTTCTAATTGTGCTATTTATAATTGGATTTTTATTATAATTTTTATTATTCAAATTTATTGGAGAGAGAATAATCGCTCCTATATTACTCGGGGAACAGTCCCCTTTTTGCATTACAATCCAGTCCGCCTGCTGGGCAGAATTGTCCAGCAGGTGAATCATATTTTTAATATTTACTGCCCAATTATAATACATAAAGTTAGGGAGCGCGAGACCCCCCAACTCTTTTCGTTTATTAAGGTGAGCTCTTTGTATTCTATGGGATTTATAATCCCATATAAAATTTGTAATGTCTGAGTCCAATTTTTTGAAAATCTTTTTTGGGAGATATATAAGTATTGATTGAAATAGGTATAGGATTTGTGGTAAGAAAATCATTTTTATAGCATTTATTCTGCCTATTAAGGACATCTGAAGTGTTTTCCAGAATTTAATCATATTATTTAATTTATTAAGTAAGGGATTATAATTGGCTTTAAACATATCCTGGTAATTTCTAGTAATTTCAATTCCCAAGTATTTGAATTTTTCTGTAGCTATTTTAAAGGGGAATTTCCTGAGGTGTGTTGAGTCTTTTGGTTTTATCGACATAATTTCACTTTTGTTCCAATTTATTCTATATCCTGAGAAGGATCCAAAGTCCTCAATTAAATTTAATATATTTGGTATACTAATTTGTGGTTTTGTGATGTACAGTAGTACATCATCGGCATATAGGGATATTTTGTTATTTGAATATTTTGTATTATAACCGTAAATATCCATGTGTGTTCTTATTTTTTCAGCAAGGGGTTCAATTACTAAAGCAAATAACAGCGGTGATAATGAACATCCTTGTCTATTGCCCCTTGATAGTTCAAATTTCGAGGATAATATATTATTAGTTAGTATTCTAGCCGTAGGTTTGTTATATAATAGTTTTATCCATGCAATGAAGTTCTCTCCCAATTGGAATTTTTGCAATACTTTAATCATATAGTCCCATTCTACTTGATCAAACGCTTTTTCTGCGTCCAATGAGATGATAGATAACTCTTGGTCCTGAGATTTATGTGAGTGCATTATGTTAAGCAAACGTCTCAAATTATTAAATGAATGTCTCTTAGGTATAAATCCTGTTTGATCCTCATTTATTAGTCTACTAACATACCTGCTTAGTCTACTGGCTAGTGTTTTCGCTATTATTTTTTGATCCGTATTTAACAAAGCAATAGCTCTATATGATCCTGGTTCTTCTATATTTTTATATTTTTTAAGTATTAATATGATCGTTGATTCTGCTAGTGTTTCAGGTAAGTTTTGCTCTTTAAAAGCATGTGTATACATTTTCTGTAATCGTGGAGTAACTATGTCATAAAAAGATTTATAAAATTCATTACTGAATCCGTCTGGTCCTGGTGTTTTTCCATTCTTTAGTGTTTTTATTGTGTCTTCTATCTCCTTAGAAGTAATTTGTGCTCCCAGTTCCTCTTGTTCACTCAGTTCTAATTGTGGTAGGTTACAGTTATCTAAAAATTCTGAGATTTTATTATTGTCTATTAACGTTTTAGATGTGTATAGATTCTGGTAAAATTGAGCAAATCTTTTATTGATATCCTTGGGTAGTGTTAATAATTCCCCTTTGTCTGATTTAATCTTTAATATTGCATTCTCTTTTTCCCATTTTTTCAGTTGGCGTGCTAGGAGTTTGTGGGGTTTGTCCCCGAATTCGAAGTGTTCTTGTTTTGTGATTTGAAATAATGTTATAACTTTCTCTGACAGTAATTTATTTAGCTTGAATTTCAATAGTGGGATTTTATTATGTTTATCCATAGTTGGATCTTTAGCATTATCTGTATCTAATTGTTTTATTTGTTCTTCTAAATGTCTTTGTTCATTCTTATTCTTTTTATTTTGATAAGCTTGGAATTAAATAATGACTCCTCTAATAAATGCTTTGAAGGATTCCCATAATAGCGTGGGGGAAATATCTGGTGTATCATTTATCTCAAAAAATAGATCCATCTGTTTTTTTAGATATATACTCCCTTGTGGGTCTTTTAAAATTTGCGAGTTAAACCTCCAGAACGATTTATTCATAGACATTCCTTCTAGTTTTAAAACAAAAGTTAACGGAGAGTGGTCTGAGATCGCATTAGTGTGGTATTTAGGGTTCATAGTGTGCGGAATTAATTTTGTATCCACAAGAAAATAGTCTATCCGTGAGTATGTTTTATGCACCGTTGAATAAAACGAATAATCCCTTCCCGTCGGGTTTGCAATCCTCCACACATCTGCTATATTTGTGTTTTCCATATATGTATGTAAAAGTTCACTGGTTTTAGATTTCATATTACCTTTTTGTTTTTGCATCGATTTATCTAGATAAGGGTCTAAAACACAGTTAAAGTCTCCTCCAATTATAACATTTTGATAATTAAATTCTGCAATTATATTCAGAATTTTATTAAAGAATTGAGGGTTATCGAAATTGGGCGCGTATATGTTTACCAGCATGATTGCCGTATTATTGATCTCTCCTGCTACTATAAGGTATCTCCCTTCCTTATCTAAAATAGTATTCTTTGATTTAAATGGAATTCCTTTACGAATGATGATTGCAGTACCTCTAGATTTGGAGGTGAATGAAGAGTGAAATGTTTGTCCTATCCAGTTCGCCCTCAGTCTCGTCTGATCTTGATGTTTAAGATGCGTTTCCTGTAGAAACGAAATGTCCGTGTTGTATGATTTCAACTGAGCTAGTATCTTGCCCCTTTTAATAGGTTCATTAATACCCCTTATATTCCAGCTACATAGTGTGATTCCTCCCATTTTCTTTTGATTATCGTCATACATTTTTACCAATTTTAATGATCTTATTTATTATGGTGCATTCATACCTCAGGACTCTGGTTATTTTGGGGGCATTTCTATTATAGACTTCCTTGGTAGTTCTCCTCCGCGATTGTCCTTGGAAAAAAAACACATAGATGTGACGTATTGTGATAAAAATAAAAAAATAAAAAGGTATATCAAATAAGTTTACGGTGTCTGAGTTTTCAACACCGTAGTGAGTGTCCCAATCGTCTGTGAGGTACGACATCGATATCGCTTCCGGCGTAGATGTTATGACGTTAGCTCCGCTGCCTTTATTACCCAAAACCTAGGGGGTCGGTACCGTTTCCAAATCAGTTCTATTTCACCCAGTTGCAGTATATATATATATGTTTCATTCCGACTTCAATTGTATTCAGTTACATATATTCCTCGCTCTTTATCTCTTAACTATTTTGAATTGGTTTTAATATTGTTAAAAGTGAGCTGTTCGCTGAAAGTGTTAACCGGAGTCAGGCTCCTGGAATTATGCCAGGTGCCTAATCTCCTCCCCTCCCCACTCGAGCTGCGGAACATATGTAATTACTGTTGTCTGCGTTATAAAGCAGGCAACACATTTTTATCAGTTTCAATTGCTATTTCTATATTAGTATTGTTAATTATTAGTTATTATTGATTCTCAATATTTTTAAAACTATATAAGCCATGTGATGTTTTTCGCTCTCAGCACATCAGATCGTCAGTCCCATGTTATCAGTCTTTCCTCGTTTGAGCACAGAGTGTCCTTGAGTTAGATGCCGCAATGTTCAAGGGGAGATAATAATGTCTAGACACGTCTCATGGAAAATCTGTTGCGTGTAATAATTTTAAAAGATTGATGTTCAGTTATTTCACTTTTCTTGTCATATTCTTGTTGGGGGAATAAGCAAATTAATTTGTTCATGACGTCTTGGTGATCAGTCTTCACTTGTTGCTGCCTTGGCCACGATTTCTTGAGCGTATTTAAGAGATTCTACCGAGTTAATGAATGTTTTTGACTTTCCCATGAAAGTAATACGCATCCTGTCCGGATAATACACTCCACATATGACACCCTTGACAACGTAAAGAGCTTCTCTGGTCTGTGAGAACTTTCTTCTCTTTTGCACAATCTCGTAAGGGTAGTCCCGTAGGAGTTTAATAGAATCATTTCTGTACATCATCTCCTCTCCGTATTTGATTTTTTTCATCAGCGCTTCCATTGTTGGGATATCCCGAAGTTTAACTATGATCTGTCGTGGGTAGGCATGTTCTCCTTGAGATCTTGGTTTAAATCTGGGTAGTCGATGTGCTACTTCAATTACAGGTGCCTCAGGTAGTTTGAGTACGTGTTTAATTAGATTGGCAGTGAACTCACAAGCATTGTCCCCCTCAGCTCCCTCTTTTACTCCACGTATACGTATATTTTGACGTCTTGAGCGAGCTTCTAGGTCAACACATTTATCAGAAACTTTTGTAAGATGGCTCTTGAGGCTGTCTATTTCTAACTTCATCGTCTGCATCTCTCCGGTCATCTCTTCCACAACAGCTTCCAAATCTTTCACTGCAGTTACATTTGCAGAAACAGTTTCATGCACAGCCTCAAACATCTTTGTGGTCTCTTCTGCCATCTTATTAATTTTCCCCGTTAATTCTTCTTGCACATCATCAACTCTTTTTTGCAGAGCACCAATGCCCGCAAGTATTTTTTCATTACTGGCCATCAAATTTATGTTTCCAACTTTCAAGTCATTTTTCAAATCTCTTACCGAGTTCTTTAACTCCTCCAATTCGGTTTTCTCTTTTGTGGTCATCTCAGTCTTAGATCGTGTGTCCATTCCAGAAACCACTCCAGAGGTCCGTTTTGCAGTTTCTTGATGTTCCAGAGTCTTCAGCGATTGTTTTGTAACTTTCCTCTGTGGGCTTTGACCTGGAGACGTACTTTTCATTTAAAATGACTTTCCCTCCGTTAAATTCACGGCGCTTACTGATGACGTCATCAGCGCCGCGACATGAGACTCCGGTACGTTTTTTAAAACGGTCCCGACCTCCAGACCCGATTTTAACGCGAAAAATCGCGATTTTTTTCAGCGGAGCTAAAAAATTTGCGACTGCTAGCAAAGCATGGCGCCACCGGAAGTCCTTAAATTTCTTAAATCTTGCTGAACTTATTTCTTTTTATAGGAAGAGTTTAGTTTATTGTCATATGGACTGAGACATATGGTCAGCATGGTGTGATTCTGTTCAGTTTAGCTTTATTACCATATATTCATCTTGAGAACTTAGACAGCATGATTAGCAAGTTTGCAGATGGTACTAAAGTAAAATTGGTTAGTACAGTGTCAGGGGTTATGGGGAGAAGGCAGGAGAATGGTGTTAGGAGGGAGAGATAGATCAGTCATGATTGAATGGCAGTGTAGACTTGATGGGCCAAATGGCCTACGTCTGCTTCTACTTGTGAGAGAGTCTAGGACTAGATGTCATAGCCTCAGAATTAAAGAATTTTCCTTTAGGAATGAGATGAGGTGGAATTTCTTTAGTCAGAGGGTGATGAATCTGTGGAATTCTTTGCCACGGATGGCGGTGGAGGCCATGTCAGTGGATAAGGCAGAGAATTACGTAGTCTCTGAGAATTATGGTGAGGTCGGAGTCGGGAATTTTTTACCCCAGCAGCGCCAAAATTGCTCTACTCTATGATACACTACTCAAACTCCACCGTCCTGCTGTGCACAGCATACATTTTTGATAGCAAACAATGTTATAGAAACATAGAAACATAGAAAATAGGTGCAGGAAGAGGCCATTCGGCCCTTCGAGCCATTCAGTGTGATCATGGGTGATCGTCCCCAATCAATAACCCGTGCCTGCCTTCTCCACATATCCCTTGATTCCACCAGCCCCTAGAGCTTTATCTAACTCTCTCTCAAATCCATCCAGTGATTTGGCCACCACTGCCCCTTGTGGCAGGGAATTCCACAAATTCACAACTCTGAGTGAAATAGTTTTTTCTCACCTCAGTCTTAAATGACCTCCTCTTTATTCTAAGACTGTGGCCCCTGGTTCTGGACTCACCCAACATTGGGAACATTTTTCCTGCATTTAGCCTGTCCAGTCCTTTTATAATTTTATATGTTTCTATAAGATCCCCCCTCATCCATCTGAACTCCAGTGAATACAAGCCTAGTCTTTTCAATCTTTCCTCATATGACAGTCCTGCCATCCCAGGGATCAATCTCGTGAACCTACGCTGCACTGCCTCAATCACCAGGATGTCCTTCCTCAAATTAGGAGACCAAAACTGTACACAATACTCCAGATGTGGTCTTACCAGAGCCCTATACAACTGCAGAGGAACCTCTTTACTCCTATACTGAAATCCTCTTGTTATGAAGGCCAACATTCCATTAGCTTTCTTCACTGCTTGCTGTACCTGTAAGCCAACTTTCAGTACAAGGACACCCAGGTCTCACTGTACCTCCCCCTTTTTTAGCATAACCCATTGAGAAAATAATCTGCCCCCTTGTTTTTGCCACCAAAGTGGATAACCTCACATTTATCTATATTATACTGCATCTGCCATGCATCTGCCCACTCACTCAACCTGTCCAGGTCACCCTGCAATCTCCTAACATCCTCTTCACAGCTCACACTGCCACCCAGCTTTGTGTCATCCGCAAACTTGCTAGTGTTGCTCCTAATTCCCTCTTCCAAATTATTAATAAATCTGGTAAACAGTTGCGGCCCCAACACCGAGCCTTGCGGCACTCGCCACTGCCTACCATTCTGAAAAGGACCCGTTCACTGCTACTCTTTGCTTCCTGTCTGCCAACCAATTTTCTATCCATGTCAACACCCTACCCCCAGTACCATGCGCTCTAATTTTAGTCACCAGTCTCCCGTGCGGGACCTTATCAAAGGCTTTTTGAAAGTCTAGATACACTACATCCACTGGCTCCCCTTCATCCATTTTACTTGTCACATCCTCAAAAAATTCCAGAAGATTAGTCAAGCATGATTTTCCTTTCATAAATCGATGCTGACTTGGACTAATCCTTTTACTGCTATCCAAATGCCCCATTATTACCTCTTTAATAATTGACTCCAGCATCTTTCCCATCACCGAAGTCAGCGAACTGGTCTGTAATTCCCCGTTTTCTCTCCCGCTCCTTTCTTGAAAAGTGGGATAACATTAGCTATCCTCCAATCCACAGGAACTGTTCCTGAATCTATTGAACATTGGAAAATGATCACCAATGCGTCCTCTATTTCTGGAGGCACCTCCCTGAGGACGCTGGGATGCAGACCATCAGGCCCAGGGGATTTATCATCCTTCAGTCCCATTTGTCTACCCAATACAATTTTTCGCCAAATGAAAATTTCTTTCAGTTCCACTACCCCCTTAGATCCTCTGTCCTCCAGCACTTCTGGGAGATTGTTTGTGTCTTCCATAGTGAAGACAGATCCGAAGTACCTGTTCAACTCTTCAGCCATTTCCTTGTTGCCCATAATAATTTCACCCATGTCTGCCTTCAAGGGACCCACATTTGACTTTGCTATTCTTTTTACCTTAACATATCTAAAGAAGCTTTTACTGTCCTTCTTTACATTCCTGGCCAGTTTCCCCTCGTACTTCATCTTTTCAGCCCGTATTGCCCGTTTTGTTTCCTTCTGCTGTCCTATGAAAGTTTCCCAATCCTCTGGCTTCAGGCTACTCTTTGCTGTGTTATACATCTTTTTTTTAGTTTTATTCTATCCCTAACTTCTCTTGGCAGCCACGGTTGCCTCCTACTCCCCTTAGAATCTTTCTTCCTTTTTGGAATGAAATGATCCTGGTTCTTCCGGATTATGCCGGAAAAACTTTCCCTATGTGGGGCGAATCCAGAACCAGGGGCCACACTTAGAATAAAGGGGAGGTCATTTAAGACTGAGGTGAGAAAAAACTTTTTCACCCAGAGAGTTGTGAATTTATGGAATTCCCTGCCACAGAGGGCAGTGGAGGCCAAGTCACTGGATGGATTTAAGAGAGAGTTAGATAGAGCTCTAGGGGCTAGGGGAGTCAAGGGATAGGGGGAGAAGGCAGGCACGGGTTATTGATAGGGGACGATCAGCCATGATCACAATGATCATGCACCTATTTTCTATGTTTCTATGTTTCTATGCCCAGAAATTCCTGCCATTGCTGTTCCACCGTCATTCCTGCTAGGATCCCTTTCTAGTCTACCTTGGCCAGCTCCCCTCTCATGCGTTCATAGTCCCCTTTGTACAACTGCATCACTGCCACTTCCGATTTAACTCTCTCCTTCTCAAATTGAAGATGAAAACTAATCATATTATGATCACTACCTCCAAGCGGTTCCTTTACCTCGAGTTCTCTTATCAAATCTGGTTCATTGGACAACACTAAATCCAGAATTGCCTTTTCTCTGGTCGGCTCCATTACAAGCTGCTCTAAGAATCCATCTCGGAGGCACTCTACAAACTCTCTTTCTTTAGGTCCTGAACCAACCTGATTTTCCCAGTCTACCTGCATATTGAAATCCCCCATCACCACAGTGGCATTACCTTTGTTACATGCCAGTTTTAACTCCTGCTGCAACTTATACCCCCAAATAGTAGCCTGGATGTAGGGTGTGTAGATAACACCAATTAGTGTCTTCTTGACTTTACAATTCCTCAACTCAATCCACAGTGACTCTACCTCGTCAGTTCCTATGTCTTCCCTCACAAGGGACTGAATTCCATCCCCCACCAGCAGAGCTACGCCCCCTCCTCTGCCCACCTGCCTGTCCTTTCTATAGGATGTATAACCCTGAATATTAAGTTCCCAGGCCTGATCCTCCTGCAGCCACGTATCAGTAATCCCCACAATGTCATATCTACCAACCTGTAACTGAGCCTCAAGCTCATCTACTTTACTTCTTATACTTCGTGCATTCATATACAATACTTTTAATTCCTTAAAAGTATCTCACTTTCACATCGATCCCTATTACAGTTGGCCATACTCTCCTATCCCTTTGTGAGCTTTCTTTCCCATTAATTCTGGGGTAATTAACTATCCCTTTACTCCCTTTAACCCCATCCTTGACTATCCCATTTGACACCCCCCCCCCACCACCACCTCTTAGTTAGTTTAAAACCACCTGTGTAGCAGTGGCAAACCTGCCTGCCAAAATGCCTGTCCCCCACCTGTTAAGGTGCAATCCGTCCCTTTTGTACAGTTCCCCCTTACTCCAAAACAGATCCCAGTGGTCTAAGAATCTAAATCCCTGCCCCCTGCACCAGTTCCTCAGCCACACATTCAGGTCCCGTATCCCCCTGTTCCTGCTCTCGCCAGCACGAGGAACTGGAAGCAAACCGGAGTTAACCACCCTGGAGGTCCTGCTTTTCAGCACTTTTCTGAGCTCTCTAAAGTCACGCTTCAGAATATTCATCCCCTTGTTTCCGACATCTTTTGTGCCAACATGCACTACAACTTCCGGCTGTTCACCTTCGCCCTTGAGGATTTTCTGCACTCTGTTCGTAACATCCTGGATCCTGACACCAGGAAAGCAGCACACCATCCTTGAATCCCGTCTGTTGTCGCAGAAACCCCTGTCCGTACCTCTCACAATGGAGTCTCCAATTACAATGGCGTTGCCTGACATCAGCCTCTTTGGTTTTGGCTCAACAGCCCCTTTTGCTTCGCAAGCCAGTGCACCGCTCAGTGTGTTAACGTCTTTTGCCCCTTTAAAGTGGGTGAACCTGTTCTCAAGAGGTACATCACCCGGGGACCATGTTTCCATCCCTTTCTCACTGTCACCCACCTTCTCTCTTTCAGTACCTTAGTTGTAAAAATCTTACTGTAGGACTCATCGAGAAAAGACTCAGCTTCTTGGACGAACCTGAGGTCATCCACTTGCTTCCCCAACACGGTCCTTCAGGAGCTGTACCTGGATGCACTTCTCACATTTGTTGCAGCCAGAGGCACCTGCGGTGTCCTTGACCTCCCACATACTGCAAGCATCACACTGAATCAGCTTGCTTGACATCTCCTTCTTTCGTTTGGTGTGGCATTCTCCCTCAGTCTCCTCGCCAAAGACTCTCGAGCCAAAGACTCACACTTTACTCACAAGACTCTTGAGCCAAAGACTCACAGTTTACTCACAGGGCACTTCCTTCACTGCCGCTCCGCTAGAGCAGCCTTGCTTATATTGACTGATAAATTGCCTAATTTACCAATTTACAACCAAATTCCTCAGTTGTAAACTGTTTTTCCCCTGTGACTTACTTACCTTTCCCATGGGATTCAGCCAATCAGTTCTTCTCCCTGCTTCTCTTTGTTGCTGCTTGTTCAAACTCCACATAAGCTCAGTGCTAGGTCTAGCTGCCTTTTGACGCTCTTTTTCAACTGTTTTCCCCCTCTGACTCACCTCCCCCACGGGCTTCAGCCAATCAGTTCTTCTCCCTGCTTCTCTTTGTTGCTACTTGTTCAAACACCACGTAAGCTCTGATACAGTTTGTTTCAGGCTATGCTTCACCAATCCTCACTATTTGAAGCCATTTCAGCCTTCAATGATGAACATTGCTTATCTCTGAGTGTGAGACAGGGAAAGGTGTGGGGGCCCTTCACTGGAATGGATGAGTTTTTGGGCCTCAATGCTTAATTTCAAATTGAGACGCAGCCGAGATTACTTCCAGAGACTTTTATTTTCAATCTTAGCAAGAATCTTTCCACATTTCACTAAACTCCATGGAATTTTAAGAGCGATTTGGTCTGTTCCCTTTTTTGTGCCACTCCTACATAAACAATTTAAAGTCAGGCCTATTTTAAGAATATTATCCTTATCTCTGATAGTGAAACTAGTCAGAGAACTAGGGTGGGAGAAGGACGGAGAGAGAGGGGAAGCAAGGGTTACTTGAAGTTAGAGACATCAATATTCCTGGGTTGCCTGGGTTTCAGCAACTAAGTTACAGAGAAAGGTTGAACAAGTTATGTCTTTATTCTTTGGAGCGCATAAGGTTAAGAGGGGACTTGATAGAGGTCTTTAAAATTATGAGCGGGTTAGACTGAGTTGACGTGGATAAGCTTTTTCCATTGAGAGTAGAGAAGATTCAAACAAGGGGACATGACTTGAGAATTAAGGGACAGAAGTTTAGGGGTAACATTAGGGGGAACTTCTTTACTCAGAGAGTGATAGCTGTGTGGAATGAGCTTCCAGTGTAAGTGGTGGAGGCTGGTTCGATTTTATCCTTTAAAAATAGATTGGATGGGTATATGGACGGGAAAGGAACAGAGGGTTATGGTCTGAGTGCAGGTAGATGGGACTGGGGGGAAGTATTTTTTTTTTTTTTTTTTTTTAATGTTCGGCATGGACTTGAAGGGCCGAGATGGCCTGTTTCCGTGCTGTAATGGTTATATGGTTATATGGTATTCATACCAAAGAAAGCTGCAGTAACTCAGCAGGTCAGACAGCATCTCTGGAGATAAGAAATAGGTGAGGTTCCTGGTGGAAACCCTTCCCCGGACTGTTCCTGCCTGCCGTTGGATAGATGCATGCTGAAGTAACTCAGCAGGAATGGCAGCATCTCTGGAGAAAAGGAATGGGTGACGTTTTGGGTCGAGACCCTTCTTCATGGGGAACAAGGACATGGGGATCAAGGACATGGCAGACCAATTGAATAACTACTTTGGTTCTGTCTTCACTGAGGAAGACATAAATAATCTGCCGGAAACAGCAGGGAATCGCGGGTCAAATGAGATGGAGGAAATGAGTGAAATCCAGGTTAGCCGGGATGTGGTGTTAGGTAAATTGAATGGATTTAAGGCCGATAAATCCCCAGGGCCAGATAGGCTGCATCCCAGAGTACTTAAGGAAGTAGCCCCAGAAATAGTGGATGCATTAGTGATAATTTTTCAAAACTCTTTAGATTCTGGAGTAGTTACTGAGGATTGGAGGGCAGCTAATATAACCCCACTTTTTAAAAAGGGAAGGAGAGAGAAAACGGGGAATTACAGACCAGTTATTCTAACATCGGTAGTGGGGAAACTGCTAGAGTCAGTTATTAAAGATGGGATAGCGGCACATTTTGAAAGTGGTGAAATCATTGGACAAAGTCAGCATGGATTTACGAAAGGTAAATCATGTCTGACGAATCTGATAGAATTTTTCGAGGATGTAACTAGTAGAGTGGATAAGGGAGAACCAGTGGATGTGTTATATCAGGACTTTCAGAAGGCTTTCGACAAGGTCCCACATAAGAGATTAGTATACAAACATAAAGCACACGGTATTGGGGGTTCAGAATTGATGTGGATAGAGTACTAGCTGGCAAACAGGAAGCAAAGAGTAGGAGTAAACGGGTCCTTTTCAGAATGGCAGGCAGTGACTAGTGGGGTACCGCAAGGCTCAGTGCTGGGACCCTAGCTATTTACAATATATATTAATGACTTGGACGAGGGAATTGAATGCATCATCTCCAAGTTTGCTGATGAGACGATGCTGGGGGGCAGTGTTAGCTGTGAGGAGGATGCTAGGAGGCTGCAAGGTGACTTGGATAGGCTGGGTGAGTGGGCAAATGCATGGCAGATGCAGTATAATGTGGATAAATGTGAGGTTATCCACTTTGGTGGCAAAAACAGGAAAGTAGACTATTATCTAAATGGTGGCCGATTAGGAAAAGGGGAGATGCAACGAGACCTGGGTGTCATGGTACACCAATCATTGAAAGTAGGCATGCAGGTGCAGCAGGCAGTGAAGAAAGCGTATTGCGTACAGTTTTAGACTCCAAATCTGAGGAAAGACATTCTTGCCATAGAGGGAGTACAGAGAAGGTTCACCAGACTGATTCCTGGGATGGCAGGACTTTCATATGAAGAAAGACTGGATAGACTCGCTAGAATTTAGAAGATTGAGGGGGGATCTTATAGAAACTTACAAAATTCTTAAGGGGTTGGACAGGCTAGATGCAGGAAGATTGTTCCCGATGTTGGGGAAGTCCAGGACAAGGGGTCACAGTTTAAGGATAAGGGGGAAATCTTTTAGGACCGAGATGAGAAAAACATTTTTCACACAGAGAGTGGTGAATCTTTAGAATTCTCTGCCACAGAAGGTAGTTGAGGCCAGTTCATTGGGAGTTAGATGTGGCCCTTGTGACTATAGGGATCAGGGGGCATGGAGAGAAGGCAGGGGGCATGGAGAGAAGGCAACTGAGTTGGATGATCAGCCATGATCATATTGAATGGCGGTGCAGGCTCGAAGGACTGAATGGCCTACTCCTGCACCTATTTTCTATGTTTCTATGTTTCTATGTTCAGGCTGAGAGAAAGGGTGGAAATCATGGAGTGCAGAAGACCCAGGTGGCTGTGCCTAATGAAAACGGGTACGCCCTCTTGGGAACTGTCCGGGGAGACAATGTTTCCAGTCCGAGCGGCGGACACGTCGGTGGCTCCAATCCAAGAGATGGGACTTGACCGGCGAGACCAACATCGGGCAGAGCACTAGTGGTGGGTGATTCCATTGTTCGCGGAGCGGATAGGAGATTCTGTTGCAGCAGGCGAGATGCGAGGATGGTCTGTTGCCTCCTAGGTGCCAGGGTTCAGGATGTCACGAGCCGAATTCAGAACATCCTCGAGAGAGAGAAGGTGAACAGCCGGCAGTAGTTGTGCACGTAGGCACAAACGACATCGGGAAGAAGAGGAAGGAGGTTCTCCAACATGACTTCAAAGAGTTGGGAAGATGACTGAAATGCCGGACTTCTAGAGTGGTTATCTCTGGATTGCTTCCAGTACCTTGTGCTAGTGAGGACAGGAAAAGGGAGATAGGGGATCTGAATGTGTGGCTGAGGGGCTGGAGCAGGGAGCAGGGATTTAGATTTATAGACCACTGGGATCTCTTCTGGGGTAGGGGTGACCTGTACAAAAGGGACGGGTTACACCTTAACTGGAGAGGGACCGACATTCTGGCAGGCAGGTTTGCTAGGGCTACACGTGTGGGTTTAAACTAAATAGTGGGGGGGAGGGAGTGACAAATTGGGAGTATAAAGATGGAGTTGAAGGGGAAGTGACTACAGGAAAAATTACAAAAGATTCTCGAATTAATGGGAAGGAAAGCTCGAGAATGGACAACAGAGTAAGGTCATGGCCAATTACGAGTGGTGCGAGGGGGGAAATGAATACGGAGGTCAAAGTGCTGTATATGAATGCGCGAACTATAAGGAATAAAGTGGACGAGCTTGAGGCTCAGTTATATACTGGCAAGTTTGATGTTGTGGGAATTACTGAGACATGGCTGCAAGAGGGCCAGGGCTGTGAACTGAATATTCAAGGGTATACCTCCTATCGAAAAGACAGACAGGTGGGGTTGCCCTGTTGGTGAGGAATGAAATTCAGTCCCTTGCAAGGGGTGACATTGAAACAGGAGATGTGGAGTCAGTATGCATAGAACTAAGGAATTGTAAGGGTAAAAAGACCCCAATGGGACTAATCTACAGGCCCCCAAACAGTAGCCTGGACATAGGGCGCAAGTTGAATCAGGAGTTAAAATTGGCATGTAGCAAAAGTAATGCTGTGGTTGTTATGTGAGATTTCAACATGCAGGTAGACTAGGAAAATCAGGTTGGTACTGGACCCCAAGAAAGGGACTTTGTAGAGTGCCTCCGTGATGGATTCTTAGAACAGCTGCTATTGAAGCCTACCAGGGAGAAGGCAATTCTGGATTTAGTGTTATGTAATGAACCGGATTTGATAAAGGACTTCGAGGCAGTGACCATAACATGGTCAGGTTTAATCTACAAGTGGAGAGGGAGAAGGGTAGATCGGAGGTGTCAGTGTTGTAGTTGAATAAAGGGGATTATGGGGCCATGAGGGAGGAGCTGGCCAAAGTTGACTGGAAAGATACACTAGCAGGAATGACAGTGGAACCAAAATGGCAGGTGTTTCTAGGAATAATGCAGAAGGTGCAGGATCAGTTCATTCCTAGGAGGAAGAAAGATTCCAAGGGGAGATATGGACGACCATGGCTGACAAGGGACGTCAGGGACAGTATAAAAATTAAAGCGAAGAAGCACAACGTAGCAAAGATGAGCGGGAAGCAAGAGTATTGGGTAATGTTTAAAGAACAACAGAAGATAACCAAACAGACAATACGGGGAGAAAAGATGAGGTACGAAGGTAAGCTAGCCAAGAATATAAAGCAGGATAGTAAAAGATTCTTCAGGTATGTGAAGAGGAATAAAATAGTTAAGACCAAAGTTGGACCCTTGAAGACCGAAAAAGATGAATTTATTATGGGGAACAAGGAAATGGCAGATGAGTTGAACAGGTACTTTGGATCTGTCTTCACTAATGAGGACACAAACAATCTTCCTGCTATAGAAGTGGCCAGAGGATCTGGGGTGACGGAGGAACTGAAGGAAATCCACATTAGGCAAGAAATGGTGTTGGATAGACTGATGGGACTGGAGGCTGATAAATCCCCAGGGCCTGATGGTCTGCATCCCAGGGTACTTAAGGAAGTGGCTCTAGAAATCGTGGATGCATTGGTGATAATTTTCCAATGTTCTGTAGACTCAGGATCAGTTCCTGTGGATTGGAGGGTAGCTAATGTTATCTCACATTTTAAGAAAGGCGGGAGAGAGAAAACGGGGAATTATAGACCAGTGTGCCTGACATCGGTGGTGGGGAAGATGCTGGAGTCAATTATAAAAGATGAGATAGCCGCACATTTGGATAGCAGTAACAGGATCGGTACGAGTCAGCATGGATTTCTGAAGGGGAAATCATGCTTGACTAATCTTCAGGAATTTTTTGAAGATGTAACTAGGAAAATGGACAAGGGAGAGCCAGTGGATGTACCTGGACTTTCAGAAAGCATTTTATAAGGTCCCACATATGAGATTAGTGGGCAAAATTAGGGCACATGGTATTGGGGGTAGAGTGCTGACGTGGATAGAGAAGTGGTTGCCAGACAGGAAACAAAGAGTAGGGATTAACGGGTCCCTTACAGAATGGCAGGCAGTGACTAGTGGGGTACCGCATGGCTCGGTGCTGGGACCGCAGCTATTTACAATATACATCAATGATTTGGATGCAGGGATTCAAAGAAACATTAGCAAATTTGCAGATGACACAAAGCTGGGTGGCAGTGTGAACTGTGAGGAGGATGCTATGAGAATGCAGGTTGACTTGCACAGGTTGGGGGAGTGGACAGATGCATGGCAGATTAAGTTTAATGCGGATAAATGTGAGGTTATCCACTTTGGTAGCGAAAACAGGAAGGCAGATTACAATCTAAAGTTGGGAAAAGGGGAAGTACAACTGGGGTTCTTGTACATCAGTCTATGAAAGTAAGCATGCAGGTACACCAGGCAGTGAAGAAAGCGAATGGCATGTTGGCCTTTAAAACAAGAGGAATCGAATATAAGAGCAAAGAGGTCCTTCTGCAGTTGTACAGAGCCCTAGTGAGACCACACCTGGGAGTATTGTGTGCAGTTTTGGTCCCCTAATTTGAGGAAGGTCATTCTTGCTATTGAGGGAGTCCAGCGTAGATTTACAAGGTTAATTCCCAGGATGGCGGGACTGTCATATGTTGAGAGAATGGAGCAGCTGGGCTTGTACACTGTGGAGTTTAGAAGGATGAGAGGATATTTCATTGTAACATATAAGATTGTTAAGGCTTTGGACACGCTAGTGGCAGGAAACATGTTTCCGATGCTGGGGGAGTCCAGAACCAGGGGCCACAGTTTAAGAATAAGGAGTAAGCTATTTAGAATGGAGCCGAGAAAACTCTTTTTCTCACAGAGAGTCGTGAGTCTGTGGAATTCTCTGCCACAGAGGACGGTGGAGGCAGGTTCTCTGGATGCTTTCAAGAGAGAGCTGGATAGGACTCTTAAAGTCAGGGGATATGGGGAGAAGGTAGGAACGGGGTACTGATTGGGAATGATCAGCCATGATCACATTGAATGGCGGTGCTGGCTCAAAGGGCCGAATGGCCTACTCCTGCACCTATTTGTCTTTTGTCTATTGTCTATTGACAACCCCGTGGTTGAGGAGCGCTCATCCATCCATCCATCCATCCATCCATCCATCCATCCATCCATCCATCCATCCATCCATCCATCCATTCATTCATTCATTCATTCATTCATTCATTCATTCATTCATTCATTCATGGCCCCCATTCTTCCCCGCGACCTCTCTCCATTCAATCCATTGTTGCGTCTTCGCCGTATGCAGATGAGCAGGCGGGCTGGAGCTGATGGGGTGACGAGCAAGGGGAGGGGGCGGGGCCAGGGCCAGGCGGCCGGGACGTCAGCCCGCCCTGCGTCGTGACGTCAGCCGCACGCACGGACGACCGGCGATCTGACGTCACCGCCAACCCGCATCCGGTCCACAAACACCACACGGGTAGCGTCGGTGCCCGGAGACTGGCCCTTCCGCCCCTCTAGTCGCTGCTGCTGCTGCTTCCCGGAGACTGGCCCTTCCGCCCCTCTCGTCCCTGTTGCTACCCCGGGCTTTCTGCAGCACAGTCTTGCACTTGATGTTGCATTTATTGCGTCATTGCGTCCGTCATCACCGTATGTAGACTGTTTGCTCTGGCACCCCCTCTCCCCCCCTTCACCTTCACCCCCTGACCTCCCACTCCCCCCCTTCACCTTCACCCCCCTGACCCCCTCGACCCCCACCCTCTGACTCTCCCCTTCACCCCCTCATCCCATACACCCCTCGACCGTCACCCTCCTCTCCCTCTGACCCCCCACTCCCCCCTTCCCCTTCACCTCCTTGACCCCCTCATCCCACGCGCCCTCGACCACTACCCAACCCCCCCTGACCCCCCGATCTCCCACTCCCCCTCTTCCCCTTCACCCCCCTGACCCCGTCATCCCACACACCCCTCGACCCCCACCCCCCTGATCCCCCATTCCATCACCCCCCTCATTCCCCCCCCTGATCCCCTCACCCCAATTCCCCCCCTTCCCCTCTACCCCTTCAAGCACCAGTAATGTTCACGTGTTAGAAATGTCCTGCTTGCCAGCTTGTTGACCTTCTGTGTTCCCCTCCTGCAGGGTTTAGGAGCCGTTGCTGTGGACGGAGAGACGGGGACGTGAGCGACCATTGAGGGCGGCCAGGGTGCCGGTGAGCCCCCCCCCCCCCCCCTCATTTGCTCGGTGTGCGGGCTGACCTTCGAGGGGCTGAGCTTCGATGGAGGACCACATGACGGGGCACAACAAGGAGAAGCATTATGAGTGCGACGTGTGTGGCAAGTCCTGGCAGTACCCGAGCCTGCTGGAGATCCACTGGCGGGTGCACACGGGCGAGAAGCCCTATAGCTGCTCAACCTGCGGTAAGGGCTTTTCCCAGATGTCGGGGCTGCGGGTGCACCGGCGGGTGCACAGCGGTGAGCGGCCCTTCACCTGCTCCGACTGCGGCAAAGGCTTCAAGTCGTCGCCGGACCTGTTGAAGCACAGGCGCCTGCACACCGGGGAGCGGCCCTACACTTGCAGCGACTGCGGCAAGGGCTTCACCCGCTCCAACAGCTTGGTGGAGCACCAGCGCACCCACACGGGTGAGCGCCCCTACACCTGCACCCAGTGCGGCAAGGGCTTCTCCCGGTCCACCTATCTGCTGTCCCACCAGCAGGTGCACGCCGGCGAGCGTCCCTTTCCCAGACCCTTCAGCTGCTCCGACTGCGGCAAGGACTTCAAGAGGGCGCATGACCTGAAGGCCCACCGGCGGGTGCATACGGGCGAGAAGCCCTATGGCTGTTCCACCTGCGGCAAGAGCTTTGCCCAGTTGTGGGGGTTGCAGGTGCACCGGCAGGTGCACAGCAGTGTGCGGCCCTTCACCTGCTCCGACTGTGGCAAAGGCTTTAAGTCGTCGCCAGAGCTGAAGGTGCACAAGCACCTGCACACTGGGGAGCGGCCCTACACCTGCAGCATCTGCGGCAAGGGCTTCACCCACTCCACCAAGCTGCTGGAACACCAGCGCACCCACACCGGCGAGCGGCCCTACACCTGCGCTCAGTGCGGCAAGAGCTACACCCGCTCCACCAGCCTGCTGTACCACCAGCGGGTGCACGCTAACGACCGTCCCTTCCCCAGCCCGGTGTGTGGAGATCGCTTTGCCATGACCTCCCAAGCCGTGTCTCACCAGCGCGTGCACACCAGTGGCCAGCCCTACGACTGCCCGTACTGCAGTAAGGCATTTGACAGCTCGCGGGGGTTGCGGCAGCACCAGCGAGTCCACGCCAGCAAGCGGCTGCTCCCACTGCAGCAAACGTTTCAAGAGCGCATGGGGGCTGCAGGAGCACCAGCATTTCACCCGCATGACCAGCCTGTGGCAGCACCGGTGTGCCCACAGCGGTGAGCGTCCCTTCCCCTGCCCGTCCTGTGGTAAGGGCTTCACCCGCCTTGACCACCTGCTGGAGCATCGGCGAGTCCACACTGGCCAGTGCCCCTTCACCTGCCCGCTCTGTGGCAAGACCTTTGCCAGCTCCTCCAGCCTGCTGGCACACCGCCACGTGGATAGGCGCGGTTTAGGTGGACACAAAATGCTGGAAGGAATGGGTAACGTTTCGGATCGAGACCATTTTCAGTCTCGACCCAAAACTTCACCCATTCCTTGTCTCCAGAGATGCTGCCTGACCCGCCACGTTACTCCAGCATTTCGTGATAGAGTCACAGAGTGATACAATGTGGAAACAGGCCCTTCGACCCAACTTGCCCACATCGACCAACATGTTCCAGCTACACTAATCCCACCTGCCGCGTTTGGTCCATATCTCTCCAAACCTGTCCTATCCATGTACCTGTTTAACTGTTTCTTAAATGTTGGGATAGTCCCAGCCTTAACTACCTCCTCCGGAAGCTTGTTCCATACACCCATCACCCTCTGTGTGAAAATGTTAACCCTCAGATTCCTATTAAATCTTTTCCCCTTCACCTTGAACTCATGTCCTCTGGTCCATAGACAATAGGTGCAGGAGTGGCATGTTGCGTGAAAGCGAATGGCATGTTGGCCTTTAAAACAAGAGGAATCGAATATAGGAGCAAAGAGGTCCTTCTGCAGTTGTACGGAGCCCTAGTGAGAACACACCTGGAGTATTGTGTGCAGTTTTGGTTCCCTAATTTGAGGAAGGACATTCTTGCTATTGAGGGAGTGCAGCGTAGGTTTACAAGGTTAATTCCCGGGATGGCGGGACTGTCATATGCTGAGAGAATGGAGCAGCTGAGCTTGTACACTCTGGAGTTTAGAAGGATGAGAGGAGATCTAATTGAAACATATAAGATTGTTAAGGGTTTGGACACGCTAGAGGGAGGAAATATGTTCCCGATGTTGGGGAAGTCCAGAACCAGGGGCCACAGTTTAAGAATAAGGAGTAAGCCATTTAGAGTGGAGACGAGGCCATTCGACCCTTTGAGCCAGCACCGCCATTCGATGTGATCAACGCTGATCATCCCCAATCAGTACGCTGTTCCTGCTTTCTCCCCGTATCTCCTGACTGCTATTTTAAGAGCCCTATCTAGCTCTCTCTTGAAAGTATCCAGAGAACCGTCCTCCACCGCCCTCTGAGTGAGAGAATTTCAAAGACACAACTCTCTGTGTGAAAAAGTGTTTCCTGTTCTAAATGGCTTACCCCTTATTCTTAAACTGTGGCTCCTGGTTCTGGACTCCCCCAACATCGGGAATATGTTTCCTGACTAGCGTGTCCAAACCCTTAATAATCTTATCTCTTTCAATATGAAACCCTCTCATCCTTCTAAACTCCAGAGTATACAAGCGCAGCCGCTCCATTCTCTCAGCATATGACAGTCCCGCCATCCCAGGAATTAACCTTGTAAACCTACGCTGCACTCCCGCAATAGCAAGAATGTCCTTCCTCAAATTAGGGGACCAAAACTGCACACAATACTCCAGGTGTGGTCTCACTAGGGCCCTATACAACTGCAGAAGATAGAGGAACTGAAAAAAAATTTCATTAGGCGAGAAATAGTATTGGGTGGCTAATGGGACTGAAGGATCATAAATCACCTGGGCCTGCTGGTCTGCATCCCGGGGTCCTCAGGGAGGTGGCTATAGAAATAGTGGACGCATTGGTGATCATTTTCCAATGTTCAATAGATTCAGGATCAGTTCCTGTGGATTGGAGGATAGCTAATGTTATCCCACTTTTCAAGAAAGGAGCAAGAGAGAAAACGGGGAATTACAGACCAGTTAGACTGACTTCGGTGGTGAGAAAGATGCTAGAGTCAATTATTAAATAGGTAATGATGGGGCATTTGGATAGCAGTAAAAGGATTAGTCCAAGTTAACATGGATTTATGAAAGGGAAATCATGCTTGACTAATCTTCTGGAATTTTTTGAGGATGTGACAAGTAGAATGGATGAAGGGGTGCCAGTGGATGTAGTGTATCTAGACTTTCAGAAAGCCTTTGATAAGGTCCCGCACGGGAGACTGGTGACTAAAATTAGAACACATGGTATTGGGGGTAGGGTGTTGACATGGATAGAAAATTGGTTGGCAGACCGGAAGCAAAGAGTAGGAGTGAACGGGTCCTTTTCAGAATGGCAGGCAGTGGCGAGTGGCGTGCCGCAAGGCTCGGTGTTGGGGCCGCAACTGTTTACCAGATATATTAATGATTTAGAAGAGGGAATTAGGAGCAACACTAGCAAGTTTGCGGATGACACAAAGCTGGGTGGCAGTGTGAACTGTGAAGAGGATGTTAGGAGGTTACAGGGTGACCTGGACAGGTTGAGTGAGTGGGCAGATGCGTGGCAGATGCAGTATAATATAGATAAATGTGAGGTTATCCACTTTGGCGGCAAAAACAAGGGGGCAGATTATTATCTCAATGGGGTTAGGTTAGGTAAGGGGGAGGTACAGCGAGACCTGGGCGTTCTTGTACACCGGTCACAGAAAGTTGGCTTACAGGTACAGCAGGAAAGCTAATGGAATGTTGGCCTTCATAACAAGAGGATTTCAGTATAGGAGTAAAGAGGTTCTTCTGCAGTTGTATAGGGCTCTGGTGAGACCACATCTGGAGTATTGTGTACAGTTTTGGTCTCCTTATTTGAGGAAGGACATCCTTGTGATTGAGGCAGTGCAGTGTAGGTTCACGAGATTGATCCCTGGGATGGCGGGACTGTCATATGAGGAAAGATTGAAAAGACTAGGCTTGTATTCACTGGAGTTTAGAAGGATGAGAGGTTATCTTATAGAAACATATAAAATTATAAAAGGACTGGACAAGGTAGATGCAGGAAAAATGTTCCCAATGTTGGGCGAGTCCAGAACCAGGGGCCACAGTCTTAGAATAAGGGGAGGTCATTTAAGACTGAGGTGAGAAAAAACGTTTTCACCCAGAGAGTTGTGAATTTATGGAATTCCCTGCCACAGAGGGCAGTGGAGGCCAAATCACTGGATGGATTTAAGAGAGAGTTAGATAGAGCTCTAGGGGCTAGTGGAGTCAAGGGATATGGGGAGAAGGCAGGCACGGGTTATTGATAGGGGACGATCAGCCATGATCACAATAATAATAATAATAATAGATTTTATTTATATAGCGCTTATGAATGGCGGTGCTGGCTCGAAGGGCCGAATGGCATCCTCCTGCACCTATTTTCTATGTTTCTAGAAGGACCTCTTTGCTCCCATACTCAACTCCTGTTATGAAGGCCAACATGCCATTCGCTTTCTTGACTGCCTGCTATACCTACATGCTTACTTTCATTGACTGATGAACAGGGACCAGCAGAACCTGTTGTACTTCCCCTTTTCCCAACTTGAAACCATTTAGATAATAATCTGCCTTCCTGTTTTTGCTGCCAAAGTGGATAACCTCACATTTATCCACATTAAACAGCATCTGCCATGCATCTGCCCACTCACCCAACCTGTCCAAGTCACCCTGCATTCTCATAGCATCCTCCTCACAGTTCACATTGCCACCCAGCTTTGTGTCATTTGCAAATTTGCTAATGTTACTTTGAATCCCTTCATCTAAATCATTGTAAATAGCTGCGGTCCCAGCGCCGAGCCTTGCGCTACACCACTAGTCACTGCCTACTATTCTGAAGGGGACCCGTTAATTCCTTCTCTTGGTTTCCTGTCTGCCAACAAATTTTCCATACATGTCAGCACTCTACCCGCAATACCATGTGCCCTAATTTTGCCCACTAATCTCATATGTGGGACATTATCAAATGGTTTCTGAAAGTCCAGGTACACTACATCCACTGGCTCTCCCTTGTCCATTTTCCTAGTTACATCCTCAAAAAAGTCCAGAAGATTAGTCGAGCATTATTTCCCCTTCATAAATCCATGCTGACTCGACCCGATCCTGTTACTGCTATCCAATAGCCGCTATTTCATCTTTTATGATTGACTCCAGCATCATCCCCACCACCGATGTCTGGCTAACTGGTCTATAATTCCCTGTTTTCTCTCTCCCACCTTTCTTAAAAAGTGGGATAACATTAGCTACCCTCTAATCCACAGGAACTGATCCTGAATCTATAGAACTTTGGAAAATGATCACCAATGCATCCACGATTTCTAGAGCCACTTCCTGAAGTACCCTGTAATGCAGACCACCAGGCTCTGGGGATTTATCAGCCTTCAGTCCCATCAGTCTACCCGACTGGCCAAATTTTGTGCCTTCCACCACAGTGATTAATGCTGTGGTAGATGTTTGTGTTAAATTTTTAGTGTGTTTGTGTGTTCTTTATCATTGTACCACTACTGGCAAATTTATTTCACTTGCACTTTATGTGCAATGTGATGAATAAAACCGTATTGTATTGTATTGTAACACAATTTCCTGCCTAATGTGGATTTCCTTCAGTCCCTCCGTCACCCTAGATCCTCTGGCCACTAGTACATCAGGAAGATTGTTTGTGTCTTCCTTAGTGAAGACGGATCCAAAGTACCTGTTCAACTCATCTGCCATTTCCTTGTTCCCCATAATAAATTCACCTTTTTCAGTCTTCAAGGGTCCAACTTTGGTCTTAACTATTTTTTTCCTCTTCACATACCTAAAGAAGCTTTTACTATCCTCCACTATATTCTTGGCTAGCTTACCTTCGTACCTCATCTTTTCTCCCCGTATTGCCTTTTTAGTTATCTTCTGTTGCTCTTTAAACATTACCCAATCCTCTTGCTTCCCGCTCATCTTTGCTACGTTGTACTTCTTCTCTGTTATTTTTATACTGTCCCTGACTTCCCTTGTCAGCAACGGTCGCCCCTTACCCCCCTCGGAATCTTTCTTCCTCTTTGGAATGAACTGATCCTGCACCTTCTGTATTATTCCCAGAAATACCTGCCATTGTTGTTCCACTGTCATCCCTGCTAGGGTATCTTTCCAGTCAACTTTGGCTAGCTCCTCCTTCATGGCTCCATAAACCCCTTCATCCAACTGTACCATTGACACCTCCAATTTACCCTATTCCCTCTCAAATTGTAGATTAAAACTTACCATATCATGGTCACTACCTCCTAATGACTCCTTTACCTCAAGTTCCCGTATCAAATTTGGTTCATTGCACAACACTAAATCCAGAATGCCTTCTCCCTGGTAGGCTCCAGTATAAGCTGCTCTAAGAATCCATCACAGAGGCACTCCACAAACTCCGTTTCTTGAGGTCCAGTACCAACCTGATTTTCCCAGTCTACCTGCATGTTGAAATCTCCCATGACAACTGTAGCATTACTTTTACTACATGCAAATTTTAACTTGATTCAACTTGCATCCTATATCCAGGCTACTGTTTGGGGGCCTGTAGATTAGTCCCATTAGTGTCTTTTTACCCTTACAATTCCTTAGTTCTATCCATACTGACTCTACATCTCCTGTTTCAATGTCACCTTTTACAAGGGACTGAATTTCATTCCTTACCAACAGAGCAACCCCACTCCCCTCTGCCCACCTGTCTGTCTTTTCGATAGGAGGTATACCCTTAAATATTCAGTTCCCAGCTCTGGCCCTCTTGCAGCCATGTCCCTGTAATTCCCACAACATCATACTTGCCAATTTCTAACTGAGCCTCAAGCTCGTCCACTTTATTTCTTATACTTCGCGCATTCATATACAACAGATTGACCTCAGTGTTCACCTCCCCTCTCGCACCACTCGTAATTGGCCCTGACCTTACTCTTATCCTTTCTCGAACTTTCCTTCCCAATAATTCAGGAGTCATTTGTAACTTTTCCTGCACTCACTTCCCCTTTAACTCCATCTTAATACTCCCAATTTGTCAATATGTCCCCCTGGCCATTCACCCTCAACTCCGAACGGTGGGATCTCGCTCTCCGCCTTGGACGTCCGCAAGACTCTGGCTGCGGTAAACAAGGACTTTTGCTCATTAACCTGATGGAGCCAAGTTGTATTCCAATGCAATAAATGGTTTTTTTTAAGCAAAAAAAATGTAGATAGGCCATGATAAGCTTTCCTTTATATATATTAAAAAAGAATAATGCTAACTGATCGTGCACAATTGTGATGGCTTGATTTCAAAGGCAGGGCAGGGGCATACACTGAGGGATTCGGGGGGTTGGAGGAGGTTTCTTCTTTTTTTCCCCTCAGTTGTCTGGGGAGGAAGGCGGCGGCACTCGGCCCGTCGGGGCTAGGATGCGAGAGGGGAAGGCTGAGCTCGGATTGAGGCTTGGAAGGCTGAGCTTGGAAGGCAGGCCCCTCTCATCCGTGCTACCCCGGGCTTTCTGCAACACAATCTTGCACTGTTCTGCACTGGATATTGCATTTGTCATCACCATATGTACACTGTTTGCTCTGGCGGCTGCGGAGGGTGGTGAATCTGGAATTCATTGCCACAGACGGTGGTGGAGGCCAAGTCACCGGGTATTGTTTAGATTTTGGAGATACTGCGTGGAAACAGGCCCTTCGGCCCACTGAGTCCTCGCCGACCAGTGATCCATCCTACACGCATTAGAGACAATTTTACAGAAGCCAATTAACCTACAAACGTGCGTGTCTTTGGAGTGGGGGGAGGAAACCGGAGCACTCGGAGAAAACCCACGCAGGTCACGGGGAGAACGTACAAACTCGGTACAGACAGCACCCGTAGTCAGGATGGAACCCGGGTCTCGGGCGCTATGAGGCAGCAACTCTACCGCTGCACCATCGTGCCACGCCTTTTAAAGCAGAGATTGTCAGGTTCCGGATTAGTACGGGTGTCAGGGGTTATGGGGAGAAGGCAGGAGAATGGGGTTGAGAGGGAAAGATAGATCAGTCATGATTGAATGGTGGAGCAGACTCGATGGGCCGAATGGCCTTATGGCCTCATAGCCGGCGGTCGGGCCCCTCACGTTGGGGCGATCAAGCTCCCGCATAGTTGTATCTCAGCTCCCCGTGCCGGGCGATCGTACCCGTGTCGGGGCCAGTCGAACCTCCTGCGACTTGGAGCTTCCCGACATTTGTCTCTACCCGAGACTGAGCTCCTCGGTGTTGAAATCCGCAGGCCGTGGTTGGAGTGTCGATCCCAGGCAAGCCCCGCGGTGGGGCTCAAAGTCAGTCTCGAGCAGGGCCGCCAGCTTCATGATGTTAGGCTGCAGAGCGACAGGAGATATGATCCGAAAAACAATCGCATCTCCGGCAAGGTAAGAGATTGAAAAAAAAGTTTCCCCCGACCCATCCCCCACATAAAACAATCCGGAGAACATTAACACAAACTTTTAAAAACACACACAAAATAACAAAAATGACTAAAAGACAGACAGACAGACCGTCAGCGAGGCTGCCATCGCTGACAGCCCCACTCGATGGAATTCTGCTGCTATGTCATATGAACCTGTCCAAACACCTTTTAAAGATTGTGATTGTATCTACCTCCCTACACCTCCTCCGGCAGCTCGTTCCACATGTGATTCCACAACCCTCTGGTTTTTGTGGCGTGCTATCCAGTTAGGGGAAAGACTGTACATGATTACAATCGAGCCGTCCACAGTGTACAGATACATAATATTGGGTATAATGTTTAATGCAAGTACATGGATTGGTGAGGTTTCGGGTCGGGACCCTTCTTCAGTCTGATTGTAGTTGGGGAAGGAAGCTGGAAGGGAGATGAGGGTGGGACAAAGCCTCACTTGCACCTCCTCCAACCTCATCTACTGTATCCGTAGCTCAAGATGTGGACTCTTATACATTGGCGAGACCAAACACAGACTGGGCGATCGTTTCGCGGAACACCTTCGCTCAGCCCACCTGAACCAACCTGATCTCCCGGTTGTTGGACACTTTAATTCTCCTTCCCATTCCCACACTGACCTTTCTGTCCGTCTCCTCCATTGTCAGACTGAAGCTAAACGCAAATTGGAGGAACAGTATCTCATATTTTGCTTGTGTAGCTTACAGCCCAGTGGTATGAATATTGATTTATCTCACTTCAGGTAGCCCTAGCATTCCCTCTCTCTCTATCCCTACCCCACCCAAGTCGCACTAGCTTCTCGTTTTCACCTAACAAACAGCTAACAATGGCATGTTTCCTTTATCATCATCACTTTTTTGCAGATCTTTCATTCATTGTTCTTTATCTCTCCACTTCATCTCTGCCTCAGAGGGCAGTGGAGGCCAGTTCTCTGGATGCTTTCAAGAGAGAGTTAGATAGTGCTCTTAAAGATAGCGGAGTTAAGGGATATGGGGAGAAGGCAGGAACGGGGTACTGATTGTGGATGATCAGCCATGATTACATTGAATGGCAGTGCTGGCTCGAATGGCCTACTCCTGCACCTGTTGTCTATTGTCTGTTGAAACGTCACCCATTCTTCCTTCTCTCCAGAGATGCTGCCTGTCCGGCTGAGTTACTCCAGCTTTTTGTGTCCATCTTTAAGTAATAGATGGATATATGTGAGGGGGAGCGGGGTGATTGGCAGATGGGTGGACAAAGGCCAGAGATGGAAAGAACAGAAAAGGCTGTGAGAGAAGATGAGCAGAATGTGAAGCCAGAGAAAGGGATATTGGTGAAAGGGGAAAGGGGGAAACGAGTCCCGTTCAGGTGAGGCACAGGGAAGAGAGGGGAAAAAAGGGGATGGACAGAAAAAGCTGGAATAAGTCAGCAAGTCAGACAGCATCTCTGGAGAAAAGGAATGGGTGATGTTTTGGGTCGAGGCCCTTCTTCAGACTGAGTCAGGGAAGAGGGAGACTAGAGATATGGAAGGGTGAGGTGTGAAAATGACAGAACAAAGCAGATGCTAAGGATATGCAAAAAAATGACGATGTTAAAGGAAATAGGCCATTGTTAGCTTGGGCGAGGTGAAATCGAGTTAGACAATGAGACCCAACAAGATGACTTTGAAGCTGGTATGACTTGGGTGGGGGAGGAATGGAGAGAGAGGATGTAAGGGTTACGAGAAGTTAGAGAAATCAGTATCCATACCGCTATCAATAAAAGGGAGGTACAGTGCCCTCCATAATGTTTGGGACAAAGACCCATCATTTATTTATTTGCCTCTGTACTCCACAATTTGAGATTTGTAATAGAAGAAATCACATGTGGTTAAAGTGCACATTGTCAGATTTTAATAAAGGCCATTTTTGTGCATTTTGGTTTAACCATGTAGAAATTACAGCTGTGTTTATACATATCAACATGAGGACCAAAGTATTGCCAATTAAATTCAAAGAAGCCATTATGAGATGGAAGAAGGGTCTCAACCCGAAACATTACCTATTTCCTTTGCTCCATAGATGCTGCCTCACCCGCTGAGTTTTGCCAGCATTTTTGTCTACCTTTATACAGCTATTTCAGGGCACCATAATGTTTGGGACCAGGGCCGGCCCTAGGCCGATTGGACCGATTTTTCCAAATTGGGCCCCGCGCCCAAGGGGGGCCCCACGTTAATTTTCCGTATTTCATATGGAAATACAAATTCGCTATGTTATATAAAGATTTTTAAAAAACATTCGCCATACGGATTCTTTTACTAAACGAACATGGATAACAAACAATGTGTTAACTGCTACTGCAACACTTGTAAACAGCCAGTAGTTAGCAAGTAGTTATACAATGCATCGATCCACATTCCTCAGTAAATGGGTTAAATTGTGTCACTTGCTGCCACCGGAGCAGACCCGGGGGGGGGGGGGTGGGGGGTAGTCTACAGGGCAGCAAGCCCCAGCACCGCAGCAAACTCAGCGGGGTGGGGGGGGTTGTGTTAACTCGTTCAGTGCCGTAACTCGTTCGGTGTCTGTGTGTGTCTGTCTGTCTGTGTATGTGTGTCTGTGTCAGTGTATGTCTCTGTGTTTCTGTGTGTGTGTGTGTGTGTGTGTGTCTCTGTGGCTGTGTGTGTGTCTGTGTTTCTGTGTCTCTGTGGCTGTGTGTGTGTGTGTGTCTCTATCTGCATGTGTTTCTGGGTGTGTCTCTGTCTGTGTGTGTGTGGGGGGGCAGTGGAGAGACAGAGAGAGGGGGGTTTTCAGTTTGCAAACCACTCGTTTTCAGTTAAGAGTTGGACACGATTACTGTCAATACGAGCAGCTCACGGAGCAGAGTCAGAATGAGAAACACTGCTTGGCTCTCACACACACACTCCTGGAGCGAACTGTAGATATAAATGTGGCTGGGGGGAGGAGTGGGGGGGGGGAGAGGGAGAGGAAGAGGGAGAGAGAGAGAGAATTGGAGAGAGAAGAGAGAGAGAGGAGGGAGAGAGAGGGGGGTAATTGGGGAGAAGACACAGAGAGAGGAAGGAGGGAGAGGAGGAGAGAATTGGAGAGAGAAGGGGGAGAGAGAGAGGGGGAGAGAGAGAGAGAGAGAGGGGGGGAGAGAGAGAGGGGGGAGAAGGGGAGAGAGAGAGAGAGAATTGGAGAGAGAGAGAGTTCTCCCTTCTGCCTCACCACCACTGTTGGCTGCCCTTTGTGAGGTGATTGGAGACCAAAACCAGTTACCCTTTAGATCTCCCTCTCCCTACCTCTCACTACCTCTCTCCCCCTCTCTCTGCCTCCTTCTTTAGCGAGGGGGGAGGCTGAGGGAAGGAAGGGGGGAGAGGGCGGAGGGGAGAGAACGCTGTACACAGGTGGTGACTCACTCTCACACTGGGATCCCCCCCTGTCATTGCGCAGTCTATCTGACTCCCTGCACCCCCCCACCTCCTCCCCCCCTCCCCCCATGCAGCGAAGGAAATATGCAGTGTTTCAGGTCGAAATAGCAGGGGACCGGGGGTCAAATGAGATGGAGGTACTGAGTGAAATCCAGGTTAGCCGGGAAGTGGTGTTTGGTAAATTGAATGGATTAAAGGCCGATAAATCCCCAGGGCCAGATAGGCTGCATCCCAGAGTACTTAAGGAAGTAGCCCCAGAAATAGTGATAATTTTTCAAAACTCTTTAGATTCTGGAGGAGTTCCTGAGGATTGGAGGGTAGCTAATGTAACCCCACTTTTTAAAAAGGGAGGGAGAGAGAAAACGGGGAATTACAGACCAGTTAGTCTAACTTTGGTAGTGGGGAAACTGCTCGAGTCAGTTATTAAAGATGGGATAGCAGCACATTTGGAAAATGGTGAAATCATTGGACAAAGTCAGCATGGATTTATGAAAGGTAAATCATGTCTGACGAATCTTATAGAATTTTTCGAGGATGTAACTAGTAGAGTGGATAAGGGAGAACCAGTGGATGTGTTATATCTGGACTTTCAGAAGGCTTTCGACAAGGTCCCACATAAGAGATTAATATACAAACTTAAAGCACACGGTATGTGGATAGAGAACTGGCTGACAGACAATAAGCAAAGAGTAGGAGTAAACGGGTCCTTTTCAGAATGGCAGGCAGTGACTAGTGGGGTACCGCAAGGCTCAGTGCTGGGACCCCAGCTATTTACAATATATATTGATGATTTGGACGAGGGAATTGAATGCAACATCTCCAAGTTTGCGGATGGCACGAAGCTGGAGGGCAGTGTTAGCTGTGAGGAGGGTGCTAGGAGGCTGCAAGATGACTTGGATAGGCTGGGTGTGTGGGCAAATGCATGGCAGATGCAGTATAATGTGGATAAATGTGAGGTTATCCACTTTGGTGGCAAAAACAGGAAAGTAGACTATTACCTGAATGGTGGCCGATATGGAAAAGGGGAGATGGGTGTCATGGTACACGAGACCTGGGTGTCATGGTACACCAGTCATTGAAAGTAGGCATGCAGGCAGTGAAGAAAGCGAATGGTATGTTAGCATTCATAGCAAAAGGATTTGAGTATAGGAGCAGGGAGGTTCTACTGCAGTTGTACAGGGTCTTGGTGGGACCACACCTGGAGTATTGCATACAGTTTTGGTCTCCTATTCTGGGGAAGGACATTCTTGCCATAGAGGGAGTACAGAGAAGGTTCACCAGACTGGTTCCTGGGATGTCAGGACTTTCATATGAAGAAAGACTGGATAGACTCGGCTTGTAATCGCTAGAATTTAGAAGATTGAGGGGGGATCTTATAGAAACGTACAAAATTCTTAAGGGGTGGACAGGCTAGATGCAGGAAGATTGTTCCCGATGTTGGGGAAGTCCAGAACGGGTCACAGTTTAAGGATAAATGGGAGGTCTTTTAGGACTGAGATTAAAAAAAAAAATTTACACAGAGAGTGGTGAATCTCTGGAATTCTCTGCCACAAAATGTAGTTGAGGCCAGTTCATTGGCTATATTTAAGAGGGAGTTAGATGTGGCCCTTGTGGCTAAAGGGATCAGGGGGTATGGAGAGAAAGCAGGTACAGGATACTGAGTTGGATGTTCAGCCATGATTATATTGAATGGCGGTGCAGGCCCAAAGGGCCAAATGGCCTACTCCTGCACCTAGTTTCTATGTTTCTATGTTTCTATGAAACCCTTCTTCAGACCTGGCCCGAAACGTTGGCTAATTCCTTCGCTCCGTAGATGCTGCCTCAAGCCCTGTCCCACTGTGCGAGTTCACCCAAGAGCTCTCCCGAGATTAAAATCTCTGTGTAGCATCTCTGTCCCTATCTTCAAATTCCCACTTTGAAATAAAATACAACTTTCGACTTACAAATTAGTCGATTCCCACGCATTTTCAATCATCGTTCGATTCAGTGTAATTTTCACACCTGGTTGATATAGGGTTTTTTTTAAAGATACAGTACATTACAATAAATAGTTTCAAGCATACCCGGTACTAAACGCACGAACATTAAGGTGGTTACTGATGTTACAAACGGTTATAAATGAATATAATTTCAAAGTGAAATAGGAGATTTCCGTGGAAAGAATATTTAACCAGAATATGGTGAGGTCGCTGCAAAATGCTCACTTAAAACAATACGCCGTCAACTCAGGATTGTTTCTTAGCCCTCTGACAGGTGTTTCAATCTCACCTCGTAGCTCGCTGTTAATCGATTCGTAGCTATTAATTTTCATTCCTGGTCCATATCGAACTTCTCCAAATGCAAACGCTTCTAGTTACGCTTCTTGTGTGGTGGTAAGGGGGGGGGGGGGGCATGCTAGGATAAAATACCATATATTTGCATTTACTGTATATAGCGATCCTGCTGCAAAATTTTTAAGTCGAAAGTTGCAATTTATTTCTAAGTGGGAATTGGAAGTTAGGGACAGAGATGCTTCACAGAGATTTTGATAGGATGGAAACGTTACAGCAGCTGAGTAAAAGATCGGTCAAATGGTAGGTTCAATGAAGATCGGGCGAGGGGGATTGGGGGTGGGGGAAAAGTATCTATAGTTTGGGACTTGCCTAAATGAGTACTGAGATGGATTATCATTCTACACCAAATTTCTTAGACAATAATACCTTTTATGCAATTATCACAATAGTTTGTTGGATATGGATCAACGGACTCTGTATGGTACATGCTCATAAATTAGTAAAATAAATGTTCTTCTTTAAGTACTGTTGTTTCTGGGATGGGGGTGACTGATAACAAATACTCTACATTATATATTTTGTCATAATGTGGCTGAAACAATGGCATATTTTGTGATATTTATTAAGATAGAAAGATACAACTGAGTCCGGGCAAGATATTACCTTGCAACATTCTGTATGTCTGATAGATATTGTGAAATGGAACTCAGATATTATGGGAGGATTACATAAAACTACAATTCAAAGGTAATGAATATACAGAGTATTCTTATTTCCATCATGAACATACAATAGTGATATAGGACACCAGGACCTACTACGGTAAACTCACGAGCTACTACGGTGTGACTACGTGTTAAAAAGTATCAAATTTTTACATCCTGAGTATATTTTAAATGTGGACATTTTTCAACATGTTGAAAAATCTTCACGAGTTACCCGAGTACCTGCCATTAGCGCTATGAAATGGCATGTTGGCCTTTATAACAAGAGGAAACGAATATAGGAGCAAAGAGGTCCTTCTGCAGTTATACAGAGTTCTAGTGAGACCGCACCTGGAGTATTGTGTGCAGTTTTGGTCCCCTAATTTGAGGAAGGACATTCTTGCTATTGAATGGCTGGCTCGAAGGGCCAAATGGCCCACTCCTGAACCTATTGTTTATTGTCTATTGAAACGTCCCGAGCTCCGACGTACCCGCTACGTTCATTCTACGTGTTTACCACGAGTTTTGATTTTTTTTTAATACTCGGGAGAGCTCTTGGGTGAACTCGCGCAGTGGGACAGAGCTTCAGACCCGCTGAGTTTCTCCAGCATTTTTGTGTACCTTCGATTTTCCAGCATCTACAGTTCCTTCTTAGACGTTTTGCGGTGATGGCTGCATCTACGGTTCCTTTCTGTTGGGGGGAGGGGGGGGGGTGTCCTGGCCCGTGGCGGCTCCTGATAAGTGATATGTTCCCTCCGCGGGTGCTGCCTTGCCCGCTGAGTTCCTCCAGCACTCTGTGTTTTTTGTTTGGATCTGAAGTTGAAAGTGGATCCCCCTGTGTCTACATTCAACTCTCTGTCTGTGGTGGCTCAGCGGGACAGGCAGGGGCTCTGGGGAGAGGGTTGCGGTTCTGGTCGAGATCCTTCTTCAGACAATCACAAGTACTCTCACCGACGAGAGTTCAGTTCAGTCTGAAGAAGGGTCTTCTCTCCAGAGTCGCTGCGCTGCCTGTCCTGCTGAGCTACTCCAGCTTTTGTCTATCTTCAATTTCAGTTAGATAAAATTGCAGACTTGATTTTTAAAACCTCAAAATTTTGCAACATTGCTAGAAAATGTACCTGCATCTTGGAGGCCGAAGGTTAGGTTGTTAGCCAAGAAAGATAGACTTTGTTATCCCTCAGTACAGCAACATCAAGAACGATGTTGCTGTACTGAGGTATAGCCAAGTCTATCCCTCATTGCTAGCAGCTGATGGGAAGCGGCTGTAAAGTGGGGAGCGGCTGAAAAAGGACAGCGCTGCTGGGGGGGGGGAGTTCCTTTCACAGCGTGTGGGTAGTCTGTCCAGGGGTAAAGTTGCGGGGAGGGCAGGAGGGTTGAGAAGCAGGGGGTCGGCCGGGGATCATCCAGCTCAAGAGTGGGTCAGCGGGCGATGGATAACAGGACAGCGGGCGGTGGAGCTTACTCCATATGTCAGTGCGAGTAACCTCAATTGATCCCTTGTTCGCGCTGACACAAGAGTAAGCTCCACCGCCCGCTGTGATGTTATCCATCACCCGCTGACCCACTCCGCTCTATGATCTTTGCTCTTGAGCTGGTCCCCTCACTGTTCAGATGGAGAGCACTGCCAGAGGTGAGCGGGCCGGCAGAAGGCGCTGAGATGGCTGTCGGTTCCACTGTCCGGAGATGGAGGCCACTCGTAGCCACGCGAGCTGCTTCCCTCCCCGGCCACAATGCGGTAGCTCCACGCCCGGAGCGCCGCAGCAGCGGTGAGTGAGTGTTACTGGCATGAACCCGATCCTCTCCTTCTCAATGCTTCTTCCCTCCTCGCAACTTTACCCCTGGCTAGACTCCCCACACGCTGTGAAAGGAACTCTCCCTCGAATTGTCATGTTACTCACGACACGCGACTCATTTATAATTATTTATTTATATTTCTACGGGGGGGGTGGGGAATTCCAATTGGGCCCCGCACCTCCTAAGGCCAGCCCTGTTTGGGACACAGCAATGTCATTTAAATGAAAGTAGTCATGTTTTGTATTTTGTTACATATCCTTTGCATGCAATGACTGCTTGAAGTCTGCGATTCATGGACATCACCAATTGCTGGGTGCCTTCTCTGGTGATGCTCTGCCAGGCCTGTATTGCAGCCATCTTTAGCTTATGCTTGTTTTGGGGGCTAGTCCCCTTCTGTTTTCTCTTCAGCATATAAAAGGCATGCTCAATTGGGTTCTGATCGGGTGATTGACTTGGCCACTCTAGAAATGAACATGTTTTAGCTTTGAAAAACTCCTTTGTTGCTTTAGCAGTATGTTTGGGGTCATTGTCTTGAACCGCCAGCCAGTGGTTTGCATCTTGCAGTGTAGCCTCTGAATTTCTGTTCATGAAGTCTTGTGCAGAGAGTGGTCATTGAAAAATTCATACCTGGCTCCTCAAGAGTGTTTCTGATCTGTCGGACAGGTATTTGGGGATTTTTCTTTATTATAGAATTCTTCTGTCATCAGCTGTGGAGGTCTTCCTTGGCCTGCCAGCCCCTTTGCGATTAGTAAGCTCATCAGTGCTCTCTTTCTTCCTAATGATGTTCCAAACAGTTGCTTTGGTAAGCCTAAGGTTTGGCTGATATCTCTAACAGTTTAATTCTTGTTTTTCAGTCTCATAATGGCTTCAGACTCCAGTATGAAAAGACTGGACCATTTCCCACCCCAACCAACACTTCACACCCACTCACAGCCTGACCTCAGTCTGCAAAGACTGTGCCTGACCATGTTTCCTCCTCTACTCTTAAGCTCTGTGCCAAACAGCTATACATACATTTTTACCCAGTCCCTGCAAACATGTACTGTCCCTGCCTGCTTCAAAGTCTCCACTATTGTCCCTGTACCCAAAAAGGATTACTTGTCTTAATGACTACAGGCCTGTCGCACTGACCTCTGCAGTCATGAAGACACTCGAAAGGCTTGTGCTGGCCAAGCTGAAAAATATCACAAACTCCCTGCTGGACCCTTGGCAGTTTGCATATCGGGCCAATAGATCTGTGGATGATGCAGTCAATCTGGGCCTGCACTTCATCCTCCAGCACCTAGACCGCCAGGGGACCTATGTGAGGATTTTGTTTGTTGATTTTAGCTCTGCATTCAACACCATTGTGCCAGAGCTACTACACACCAAACTTTCCGAGTTGACTGTGCCTGAACCCCTCTGTCGGTGGATCACCAACTTCCTGACAGACAGGAAGCAGCAAGTGAGGCTGGGAAAGCACATCTTGGACCCGCAAACACTCAGCATAGGAGCACCGCAAGGCTGCGTACTCTCTCCTCTCCTCTACTCTCTTTACACCAACGACTGCACCTCCACAGACACCTCTGTCAAGCTTCTCAAGTTTGCGGACGACACAACCCTGATTGGACTGATCCAGGATGGGGAGGAATCTGCCTACAGACAGGAAGTGTCACAGCTGGCATCCTGGTGCCGTAGCAACAACCTAGAGCTTAATGCTCTTAAGACAGTGGAATTGATTGTAGACTTTAGGAAAGCTTCCCCTCCCCTTACCCCACTTACCATCAACAACACTACAGTCACATCTGTAGGTGCTGAGAGCTCTCTTATACCCGCATTAGGGAGGCAATTAAACACACCTGAGCAATTACAAACGCCTGTGAAGCCATGTGTCCCAAACATTATGGTGCCCTGAAATGGGGCGGGAACTATCTATAAACACCGCTATAATTTCTACATGGTGAAACCAAAATGTATAAAAATACCCTTTAATAAAATCTGACAATGTGCACCACATGTCAGATTTTATTAACATTGACCACATGTGATTTTAACATTAACCACATGTGATTTTAACATTAACCACATGTGATTATTTCTATGACAAATCTCAAATTGTGGAGCACAGAGGCAAATAAATAAATGATGGGTCTTTGCTCCAAACATTATGGAGGGCACTGTACATCATGCAAAAAATCTTGCTGCAGGAAAGCCCGATTCAGTTGCATGCTGTTTTGATGATTTAATATTAGTGTGACAGTACACTTGGCAAGTTCAACTGGCCCACACTGAGCCTATCTTTCACATTTTTTGTTGCAGTGGTTAGTTGTAATGGATAATAGAATGCACCAGCTTTAGAGAAGCAGGTTAACAAAAAATACCACTCAGCGGAGCTTCAGAGACACAGCCAGTATTGTACTTCAAATGCCGGCAGTCCCAAAGATCTGAACAATAGTCCTGTTTGAAGCAGAAATGTAAATATTCCTTTTATTTTGTTAGCACATTCACATATTTGAACATGAGCATGTCGGTACAAAAACATCCAAATGTGCCCAGTGGCCAGGTGAAATCTCCCAGAAACATCACAGTAGATGCTGTATGTAGTTTCTATTAATCCAAGTATTGGTGAGCTTGACATTCCAGAGCACAAACAACACAAATGCTCCTCGTGCAGCCTGTCTGTTTTCCAGCCACTGTAACTTCAAAGTGCACTTTGTGATCAATGCTTTGGCTTCATTCTTTTACATCTTTTGGTATTGTCCTCGAACCTAAACTCTGGAGATGTTTCTGGAGATGTTTTTTTACATGTTTTATTACTAAAGGGACCTTCCCCTCCCCCCCAATTTGTGTTCAGTTCCACACATGTAACTGGATGGGTTTCAAGTGTCAATGGCAGGCAGGGAATATTGGAAGTGAAATCTCAAACTTGATGTGTTGTGAAAAAAGAGAAGTCAGCCCACAGCCTGCTGCTAATGTTTGAAATGCACTCATTCCAGGTGTTAATGGCTGTCTGCCTGTTCCTTGCATTAAGATGCCATGGCTTCAATTTTTTGTCATCTGCTTCACGGAAAACCAAGTAACTACTATTGAACGGGGACACAAAGTATCCATTTGTATCACCACATCAGGAAGTGAAAAAAATATTTCACCCTGCTGGCACATTTATGTTCTTTCTTCATTTTACTTTGGTACTAGATTCCTCCAGTATCAATCATGTTGCAATATTATTAGATTGGAGCCATATTGTCATAAAGGGTAAATTAAATGTGAAATATTGAAATTTAACAATTACAATATTTTTGCATACCTAGCTGTTTATAAAGTCTTAAAATAGAATTTTAAAGATGCACTGTTTGTGCTTCTATGACTGACTTTTCATCAATTTTATGCACATGCATAATAATAATAATAATAAATTGTATTTATGGGCGCCTTATACCAAAGTCTCAAGGACACCTTACAGAGTTTAACAAGTAAGAAACATATAATCGGAGTAAAATAAGTTATAAAGACATCACCAATACACAAATTAAAGACAGAATTCGATCCAAAGGCACACAAAAAAAAATCAGAAACACAATGTGAAGAGAGAGTAGCGGCAGCTAAACCGCGCCAGCGTCCACTCTCCCTTCCGACCGCCATCTTGGACACAGACTAAAATAGACACTACATACAAAAATCATCCCCCCACAATGGTTACCACTGTGGGGGAAGGCACAATGTCCAGTCCCCATCCCCAGTTCTCCCACAGTCAGGCCTATCGAGGCCTCCGCTATTGCCTCTACGGAGGCCCAATGTTCCTGGCCGTTCTCGCCAGGTGCTGTTGCCCCGGCATCAGGAGAGTTCTCTCAGCGGCTGGGCCACCTGGAACGGCTGCTTCCATTGCCGTAGACCGCAGCTTCCAAAGCCGACAAGGCCGCGCCGGTTTGGAGCTCCCAGGTTCCCGATGTTGAAGTCGGCGCCGCCCGCTCCGCTCCGCAGGCCCGGAGGTGTTGAGCTCGGCGGTCATAGCTCACCGGAGCTCCAGCGCGTCGATCCAGCGCGGCGACCCAGGCAAGGCATCGCCCGCTCCGCTCCGCGATAGCGCTCCAGCGCTGTGCCGCCACCGAAGCTGAAGGTGCTGGCCGGTCCCCGCCAGGAAACAGCACTCCACACCCGCTGGTAGGCCACGAGGATGGGTCGATGGGGCAGCCCGGAGAAAAAGCTGCCTCACCGACCAGGTAGGGATCTAGAAATAAGGTTATCCCCTTGCCCCTACATTAAAAGTCTAGTTCTCCTACAGACAGCACACAAGACTAACTAAAACTACAAAAAAAAGTGAATTCGACGGACGGCTGCTGATTAGCAGCCGTTCACCAAGATGGCTCCTCCTCCATGCATACTGTGCAGGTTTTCACAAAATCAATATTAATTTATATATTTGTTTTATTTTTTTTTTTTATTTTATTTTATTTTTTTTTATTTTTTAGAAGTACGGTAGATTACAGTAATGTACAACACGTATATATTAATACATTTTTTGTACCGCTTCACTTTTTTAAACTTTAAGAAAGAAAAAGAAAGAAGTAAGAAAAGTGAAGAAAGTGCGCAAAGGTTGTGAAGTGCAAAAGAGTGTTGGGAAGAGAAAGCCCCTTAGAAAATTTATATATTTGTAGCGCTTAGCTTGATGGCCATACAGGTGCAATGCTCCAGCAATTACTCACAAAACTTCTACTTTCCTCTTCCATTTCATGTGCTTTGGTCACCTGCCCTATTATTCCGAGCTCTGTACATTTTTTCATCGGATGAATGAATGAATAACTTTATTGGCCAAGTATATTCACATACAAGGAATTTGCCTTGGTGCTCCACCCGCAAATGACAACATGACATACAGTGACAGTTAGGAATGACACATAAAACATTAAACATAGATAATAAAACATTATCGGTTAAACATGTGAATTAAATAAAATTCCTGGGCAAAAGGAGGCTGCAGAATTTTGGTTATTGAGTAGAGCAATAAAAGCTGTTTTTATGTCTGGCTGTGGCAGCTTTGACAGTCTGAAGTCGCCTTCCAGAGGGAAGTGATTCAAAGAGTTTGTGGCCAGGGTGAGAAGGGTCAGAGATGATCTTACCCGCTCGCTTCCTGGCCCTTGCAGTGTACAGTTCGTCAATGGAGGGGATGTTGCAGACAACAACCTTCTCAGCTGATCGGGCGATACGCTGCAGTCTCTGCTTGGTGCCTGAGCCAAAACAGACCATGAGGCAGAACGTGATGACAGACTCTACGATGGCCGTATAGAATTGGACCATCATTGCCTGTGGCAGATTGTGCTTCCTCAGCTGCCACAGGAAGTACATCCTCTGTTGTGCCTTTTTGAATGTGGAGTCGATGATCTAATAAGACACTTCACAAGAGTTATAGGAAGTTTTACTATGTTGCAATTGCTGTATAAATGTAAGTTGTGGTTGGTATCGTGAATAGAAAAATGACATTTGCAAAATGGTTAATATTGTGCACTTTCTCAGGCTAAATCTTAAGGCAACGATTTGTCATGATATAAATTGTATGCCAAATCACATGATGGAAATATCCAGAATTAATACTACATTGCTCTTTAAATCTATGTCAAAATATTGCAGTAGATCCCATGGGATGTTACTCATGTGGTTCAGGGAATGGAATTCAGAGTTGTCAATCGGTGGTATTCTCTGCCTCAGAAGGCAGAGGTGGCTAATTCTCTGGATGCTTTCAAGAGAGAGTTAGATAGAGCTCTTAAAGATAGCGGACTCAAGGGATATGGGGAGAAAGCAGGAAAGGGGTACTGATTGTGGATGATCAGCCACAAGCACGGAGAATGGCGGTGCTGGCTCGAAGGGCTGAATGGCCTACTCCTGCACCTATTGTCGATATTAGCATTACTTATAATATTTACTTTCTTCATGAGGCTCTTGAGCACCATATTTGTCAATGCATTGGACAGAGGATCAATAGGGAGCAACAAAGAGAGGTTCATGGAGGAAATGCCACTATTTGAGGCATATGCATCTTGGATAAGGGCACCAAGCTAACCACTGCATGTATGCAAGTGAGAGCTGACAATCCGGGACAGTTCAAGAAAGGGATGGAGGCATTGTAGTGTAAGGACTGACTGTTGGTATTTCTTGGGGTGTATTTGCCTGCTTTAAACCAGTTTATTCAAGGTACATTATTTTGCTGTCTTACATAGAAACATAGAAAATAGCAGGAGGCCATTCGGCCCTTCAAGCCATTCATTGTGATCATGGCTGATCGTCCCCTATCAATAACCCGTGCCTGCCTTCTCCCCATATCCCTTGACTCCGTTAGCCCCTGGAGCTCTATCTAACTCTCTCTTAAATCCATCCAGTGACTTGGCCTCCACTGCCCTCTGTGGCAGGGAATTCCATAAATTCACAACTCTCTGGGTGAAAAAGTTTTTTCTCACCTCAGTCTTAAATGACCTCCCCTTTATTCTAAGTCTGTGGCCCCTGGTTCTGGACTCGCTCAAAATTGGGAACATTTTTCCTGCATCTAGCTTGTCCAGTCCTTTTATAATTTTATATGTTTCTATAAGAATCCCCCTCATCCTTCTAAACTCCAGTGAATACAAGCCTAGTCTTTTCAATCTTTCCTCATATGACAGTCCCGCCATCCCAGGGATCAATCTCGTGAACCTACGCTGCACTGCCTCAATCACAAGGATGTCCTTCCTCAAATTAGGAGACCAAAACTGTACACAATACTCAAGATGTGGTCTCACCAGAGCCCTATACAACTGCAGAAGAACCTCTTTACTCCTATACTGAAATCCTCTTGTTATGAAGGCCAACATTCCATTAGCTTTCTTCACTGCCTGCTGTACCTGCACGCCAACTTTCAGTGACCGGCTTACTTTTTGGAATGAATTGTTCCTGCATCTTCCGGATTATGCCCAGAAATTCCTGCCATTGCTGTTACACTGTTCCACCGTCATTCCTGCTAGGATCCCTTTGCAGTCTTCCCTCTCATGCCTTCATAGTCCCCTTTGTTCAACTGCATCACTGACACTTCCGATTTAACGTTCTCCTTCTCAAATTGCAGATTAAAACTAATCATATTATGATCATTACCTCCAAGTGGTTCCATTACCTCGAGTTCTCTTATTATATCTGGTTCATTGGACAACACTAAATCCAGAATTGCCTTTTCTCTGGTTGGCTCCATTACAAGCTGCTCTAAGAATCCATCTCGGAGGCATTCCACAAACTCTCTTTCTTGGGGTCCTGAACCAACCTGATTTTCCAAGTCTACCTGCATATTGAAATCCCCCATCACCACAGTGGCATTACCTTCGTTACATGCCAGTTTTAACTCCTGCTGCAACGTACACCATACATCCGGGCTACTATTTGCGGGTCTGTAGATAACACCAATTAGTGTCTTCTTGCCTTTACAATTCCTCAACTCAATCCACAGTGACTCTACCTCGTCAGTCCCTATGTCTTTCCTCACAAGGGACTGAATTTCATCCCTCACCAGCAGAGCTACCCGCCCTCCTCTGCCCACCTGCCTGTCATTTCTATAGGATGTATAACCCTGAATATTAAGTTCTCGGGCCCGATCCTCCTGCAGCCACGTCTCGGTAATCCCCACAATGTCATATCTACCAACCTCTAACTGAGCCTCAAGCTCATCTACTTTACTTCTTATACTTCGTGCATTCATATACAATACTTTTAATTCCTTACGCATCTCACCTTTCACATCGATCCAGATTACACTTGGCCATACTCTCCTATCCCTTTGTGAGCTTCCTTTCCCGCTAATTCTGGGGTCATTAATTATCCCTTTACTCTCTTTCCCTTTAACTCCATCCTCGACTATCCCATTTGACACCCCAACCCCCTTATTCAATTTAAAACCACCCGTGTAGCAGTGGCAAACCTGCCTGCCAGAATGCTGGTCCCCCACCTGTTCAGATGCAATCCATCCCTTTTGTACGGTTCCCCCTTACTCCAAAACAGATCGCAGTAATTTAAGAATCTAAATCCCTGCCCCCTGCACCAGTTCCTCAGCCACACATTCATACATTCGTATCTCCCTGTTCCTGCTCTCGCCAACACAAGGAACTGGAAGCAAACCGGAGATAACAACCCTGGAAGTTCTGCTTTTCAGCATTTTCCCGAGCTCTCTAAAGTCACGCTGCAGGATATTCATCCCCTTCTTTTCGACATCATTTGTGCCGTCATGCACTACCACTTCCGGCTGTTCACCTTCGCCCTTGAGGATTTTCTGCAGTCTGTCCGTGACATCCTGGATCCTGGCACCAGGAAGGCAGTCCACCATCCTCCAATCCCGTCTGTTCCTGCAGAAACCCCTGTCCTTACCTCTCACAATGGAGTCTCCAACTACAATGGCATTGCCTGACGTTGGCCTCTTTGGTTTTGGCTCAACAGTCCTTTGTGCTTCGCAAGGCAGTCCGCCGCTCAGTGTGATAACGTCTTCTGTCCCGACAGCTTCTAAGTGGGTGAACCTGTTCACAAGTGGTACAACACCCGGGGACCTTTGCATTTCATGTTTCCCTCCCTTTCTCACCGTCACCCACCTTCTCTCTTCCAGTACCTTTGGTGTAACTATCTTACTGTAGGACTAGTCGAGGAACGACTCAGTTTCTTGAACGAACCTGAGGTCATCCACTTGTTTCTCCAGTTCCCCAACACGGTCCTTCAGGAGCTGTACCTGGATGCACTTCTCACATTTGTAGCAGCCAGAGGCACCAGCAGTGTCCTTGACCTCCCACATACTGCAAGCATCACACTGAAACAGCTTGCCTGACATCTTCTTTCGTCTCTCCCTCTCCAGCGTTTTGCGTAGCCTCCTCTCCTCAGCCTCCTCGCCGAAGACTCTCGAGCCAAAGACTCGCACTTTTCTCACAGGGCACTTCCCTCCCAAGGCCGCTCCCTCACTGCTGTTCCCTCAGAGCCGCCCTGCTTATATGGACTGATAAATTGCCTAATTTACCAATTTACAAACCAAATTTCTCAGTTTTAAACCGTTTTCCCCCTCTGACTCACTTCTAACTCTACTCCCACTCGGGCTAGAGCCAATCAGTGTTTTCTCCTGCTTCTCTTTGTTGCTGTTGCTTCAAAATCCATGGGAGCTCTGAGTTAATTTCTAATCAGGGGATAATTATATAATTTAAGCACGTTTTGTTTATTATCATTTTTGCATCTGTTTAGGTGTATTTAGCTTTAGTTTGAGCTTGATGACACTCGCAACCCCAGTCTCAGGGCATTTACTCAATGTTACTGATGTATTTCCCTCATTTAGCCCCTTTTGGGATATTTACAAAGGTTATCATCAGTGCACATATGTTGGTAGAGGCTTGCTCCAGTTCAGGTGAATTTACAAAATTTAGCCCCATTCCAAGACTTTGATTTCCTGAGCCTGGGTCTAAACATATTTCCCCAATTTGGCTGCAGACTGGTTGGCATTATCCAGCTTGACATGGAATTGGGATTATTAGCGCAGTGTTTCCTTGCACAGGGGTTTTATGTTGGTAAGAATACTGGGCATGTGAAGGAGTATAAGGACGTAAATGTATGTGATGCTGTCAATGAAGAAGGGTGTCAGCATGGCTTCAACTGATAATCTTCCAGGGATGTTTAGACAGAAGTAGAGAGGTGGAAACCTTTTTTAATGTGTGTGACTTGGAGAATATTTTACGTGTAAATTATGAGGTCATATTTTAAATGCACAAACTATAGTTGCAACTGGAAATAGGTTTTCAATATTTCTCAGCTGTTGAATGAATGGTGAGATTCAATGGTGAACACTCAGTACAGAATAAAGACATGGTCTCCAGCATTTTTTTTACAACGACGAACTCACTGTACGCCTCTCAATGAAGTATGTTGGTAGAATAATGACTGATGTAAGGTAGCAGACAATTTGCTCACAGCAAGGTTCCGCAGACAACATTCCCGGATTAATCAGACATTTTCCAATTCAAATTTGCTGAGGGATAAGTCCTGGTTAGGGCAGCGACTGCAATTCTCCACAAGGTTTGCAATGAAACTTGGAGAGGATTTCTGTGGGGGAATGATGTGCCAGTTCTGTCTGATTTTCCACTGAATATTTGACGGAAGCCTTGTAGAAGTTTCAAATTCTTCTGTGTGAGACATGTGTAATACTGGTTGTGATCGATGAAAGCGTGTGAGTCACAGTGAAAAGTTGACACAGGAACTGCAGATGCTGGAGTCTGGAGCAAAGTACCCAAAGTGCTGGAATAACCCAGCAGGTCAGGCAGGCAACACATCTGGAGAACACGATAAGCAATGTTTTGGGTCGGCACTGATTCTGGTCGGGGAGGGGGGTGAAGCTAGAGGAGAGATGAGGGGCTGGACAAAGCCAAACCAGTGACGGGTGGATACATGTGAGTGAGGTTAATTGGCAGATGGGTGGACAAAGTTCAGAGGTGAAGAGGAGAGAAAAGGCCGTGAGAAAAGGATAGAGTGATGTGAATTGGAGGCGAGAGGAAGGGATGTGGGTGGAAAGGGAGGAGTTAGATAGTGTGAGAAATGTGCTGCACATCATGCTGGGGCACAGGGAGAAGGAGGAGGAGGGGGAGTAGGGGGGGGGAAAGGAAGGAAAGGGAGGGGGATGTGGGTATGTTGGTCAGTTACCTAATATTAGACAATTCAATGTTATACCATTGGTTTATAAGTGACCAATGCAGAATCTGAGGTGGATGTTCTTTCAGATTGCATGTGGCCTCACTCTAGCAATGGAGAAGGCCCAGGAACAGAGAGATCAGTGAGGGAAAGGTAGTTACAATGGTTTGCAACCGGGCGATCCAGCGGGCCTCGGCAGACCAAGCAGAGGTGTCACAGTGAGGCCAGTTCACTGAATGGATTCTCAAAGCTTTGCTTCTGCTGTTCAACCACATTCCTCTTCTCCATTCCCAGTCCCCCCACACACAGCGGGTTGCTGTGTGGACATTAGCCCTATTTAGAACTCGTCTTCGATGTACAGAAATAAACTGCATTGGTGCAGCTATATCAGCAAGGTTTGTTACACATACTATGGAACGTGATCAAACCAATCTGAATTTTATTTTGTACAAATAATTGTTATGTTGTCACTCGGATGTTGTCCTAGTTACCACCTGTATTTCTAGTCATTAAAGAATATTAAGTCTCTGTGTCAAATGTGTTGAGAAAATATATCAGAAGATATAAAAAACAAAGAACTTGTTTCATTGTTCCTGAACTGCTCAATAATTAGACTTGTAGGACAGAACCAGTGCAAGTAAAAGAACTGTTTGAATGTGGCAGAATGGCACGATGGATTCATGATCACACGTGTATTCAGCATCGGTATGACATTGGTGTTTAAATGGGAGTAGCCTTGCTGGAACGCTTGATTGTAATCTAACAGAGGTAAGGATAATATTCATAAAACAGGCCAGACTCTTTAAATTGTTTACGTAGGAGCGACGGGCACAAAAAAGGGAACAGACCAAATCGCTCTGAAAATTCCAAGGAGTTTATTGAAATGTGGAAAGATTCTTTCTAGGATTGAAAATAAAAGGCTCTGGAAGTAATCTCAGCTGCATCTCACTTTGAGATTAAGCATTGAGGCCCAATAAATCATCCCTTCTGGTGTAGGGCCCCCACACCTTTCCCTGCCTCTCTCTCACTCCTTCCATCCATCCATATATCCATCCATCCATGACTAAAACTCTGATCTTACTAGCTTCCGGTTTGCGCAGTCTTTCTACGATTATTCGCCAGCTTACTCAACATTCTCTTGTGCTGCGATTGCGCCAAGTTTCATTCTGATCGTTGGCCTAATGTAAAAGTTAGTGAGGTTTAAAAATCTTAAAAACCGCGCTGCGCAGATCGATCTCCTCTCCTGCCAGTCAGCGCCGCGTGGATTGGCCTTTTCTCCTGTCACTTTGACGCCCGCCCCTTCTTTCGTCATCGCGTCTTTACTGGCGCTGAGGAGGTTTCCAACCGGACACAATTTTCGGAGGGACCTGAGGCCCGGTGCAGCCCGGCATGGGAGATGTCGCGGGGAATCTGATCCCGGCAGAGGAAAACGTCCAGCGACCAGCGCCCGCTGTGAGTCACCATCGCACCATCAGCTCCAGCTCTATCCCCTCTGGTCGCCCTCGCTGGCTCCTGCCCTCCTCCCCTGTCATAGCCCCCTCTCCCCCACAACCACGTCTTTTCTCTGAGCTCTCTCGCACACACCCACACAAGCCCCCCACACTACCCCACACACACCCCCCCGCTCACATACACCCCGCCCCCGCCCACACACCCCACAACCACCCCCACCCACACCTCTCCTACCCCACAAGCCCCCCTTCCCCTACACCCCACCCACCCACACAAGCCCCCCACACTACCCCACCCACATATCCCCCGCTCACATACACCCCACAACCACCCCCACCCACACCTCTCCTCCCCCCACAAACCCACCCACACACCCCAACCCGCCCCCCCCCCCGTCTCCGGCTCCAATGCTCGCTGCCCCTGCCCTCCCCCTCCCCACCCCCCCCACACACATCCCACCAACACACACTCCCCTCCCTCCCCGTCAACCCCCCCACCCACACACACCCCTCCCCCACACCCTCTCCCTCCTCCCACATCCTCCCATCCCCCCCCCCACACCCAGGGCCGGATTTAGATGAAGTGAGCCCCCCCCTCCCGATCCCCCACCCCCATGACTAGAGGACCATGACTGCTCGACAGTGACAGTGTGACATTTTTAGATCCTACTGTATGTTGCCATTAAACATTTGGTTTTTAAATACATATTGGATTCACCGTGGAGCGGGCAATGCCTTACCTGGATCGCCGTTTGAAGCTCTGGATTGTTGGGACTGCTGCTTCAACATCATGGAGCTGTGGTTTGCGGAGCTCCCAGCCTCGGGCCACGCTGATTTCAACATCGTGGAGCCCTGGGATCCCTTTGCCGAGGGCTGCCAGCATGAATCTCCGCCCAGCTCGGCTCCCGAGTCGGCCACTTCGTAGGAAGTGGCCGACTCGGGAGCCGTAGGAAGTGGCCGACTTCGGGAGCCGTAGGAAGTGGCCGATTCGGAAGTCCCATATTTGGGAAATATTTCTTAAAGAATTGTTCCCTATTGACAATTATATTGCAAAACCTGAATCAAATCTGAACCAAATCTGCTTGAAAAAGGCTAACTTAAAACTAAACAAACAGGTTCACTTCTTCATAAACAGACAACTCACAAAGCAGTTTGGTAGACCAATTCAAAACGTTACTAATTATCGGCCGATGGAAGTGGCAAGTGGCGATGGAAGTGGCAAGGAAAACAAACCCCAGCCAAGTGAGCAACACAGACACTTGGCTGTCCTCTCTCCACTTCCCTGAACACAGATTACATGGTATTATATACTGTTTAGGCAGTTGATGTCCAGCCGGCAGTTTAAAATAAAATGGTCTTAAGCCAGAAGATGACCATGAGTGGGGGGTCCAAGAGGAGGGGGTCCATTGGAGACGGGAAAACAGATCATCAATGGGGGCGAGGACCTTCCCATGGAAGAACGGTGTGAGGCGGAGGTGATGGAAGTAGAGCTCCAAATCACGGCGGGCGCGGAACTCATTGAGGTGGGTATGGAGGGGGACAAAGGTGAGGCCTCTGCTGCGGACAAACCGTTCAGTATCTGAGAGGGGGAGGTCAGGGGGGATGGTGAACACATGGCAGGGATGAATGTTGGGGCCGGAGGAAGGCAGGTGAGTGGACTGAGGCCGAGGTGATGTCTGGTGGGGGGGTGGGGGGTGGTCAGGGGGTAGGGGGGTATGAGGACTGTAGTGTGGGTGGGAAGAGCTGGGGTCACATGGTTTGAGGGGAATGGGGAAGACCCAGTGGAACAGCCACTGTGGTTACCAGAGTAGGGGGGACTAGCATTAGGACCCAGTGCAGTCAAACCCAAGGGAGTGGGACTCTGCAGCGTGGAAACCAAAGATACTAGAGGAGCTCCCATGGATTTGGAAGCAACAGCAAAAAAGAGAAGCAGGAGAAAACACTGATTGGCTCTAGCCCGAGTGGGAGGAGTTAGAAGTGAGTCAGAGGGGGAAAACAGTTGAAAACTGAGTAATTTGGTTTGTAAATTGGTAAATTAGGCAATTTATCAGTCTCTTAGGGAGCGGCAGTGAAGGAGCAGCCTTGTGAGGGTAGTGCCCTGTGAGAAAAGTGTGAGTCTTTGGCACGAGAGTCTTCGGCGAGGAGGCTGAGGAGAGGAGCCTACGCAAAACGCTGGAGAGGGAGAGACGAAAGAAGGAGATGTCAGGCAAGCTGATTCAGTGTGATGCTTGCAGTATGTGGGAGGTCAAGGACACTGCTGGTGCCTCTGGCTGCTAAAAATGTGAGAAGTGCATCCAGGTACAGCTCCTGAAGGACCGTGTTGGGGAACTGGAGAAGCAAGTGGATGACCTCAGGTCCGTCCGAGAAACTGAGTCGTTCCTCGACAAGTCCTACAGTAAGATTGTTACACCTAAGGTACTGTAAGAGAGAAAGTGGGTGACGGTGAGAAAGGGAGGGAAACTTGGAATGCAAAGGTCCTCGGGTGTTGTACCTCTTGTGAACAGGTTCACCCACTTAGAAGCTGTCGGGACAGAAGACATTATCACACTGAGCGGCAGACTGGCTTGCGAAGCAAAAAGGTCTGTAGAGCCAAATCCAAAGAGGCCAACGTTACGCAACGCCATTGTAGTTGGAGACTCCATTGTGAGAGGTACGGACAGGGGTTTCTGTGGCAACAGACGGGATTCGAGGATGGTGTGCTGCCTTCCTGGAGCCAGGATCCAGGATGTCACGGACAGAGTGCAGAAAATCCTCAAGGGCGAAGGTGAACAGCCGGAAGTGGTAGTGCATGTTGGCACAAACGATGTCGGAAAGAAGGGGATAAATATTCTGCAGCGTGACTTTAGAGAGCTCGGAAAAATGCTGAAAAGCAGGACCTCCAGGGTTGATATCTGCGGTTTGCTTCCAGTTCCTCGTGCAGGCGAGAGCAGGAACAGGGAGATACGGGACTTGAATGTTTGGCTGAGGAACTGGTGCAAGGGGCAAGGATTTAGGTTCTTAGATCACTGGGATCTGTTTTGGAGTAAGGGGGAACTGTGCAAAAGGGACAGATTGCATCTCAACAGGTGGGGGACCAGCATTCTGGCAGGCAGGTTTGCCACTGCTGCACGGGTGGTTTTAAAATGAATAAGTGGGGTGGGGTGTCAAATGGGATAGTCGAGGATGGAGTTAAAGGGAAAAGGTAAAGGGAGGGTTAATCATCCCAGAATTAACGGGAAAGGAAGCTCACAAGGGGATAGGAGAGTATGGCCAAGTGTAATAGGGATCGATGTGAAAGGTGAGATGCGTAAGGAATTAAAAGTATTGTATATGAATGCACGAAGTATAAGAAGTAAATTAGATGAGCTTGAGGCTCAGTTACAGGTTGGTAGATATGACATTGTGGGGATTACTCAGACATGGCTGCAGGAGGATCGGGCATGGGAACATAATATTCAGCGTTATACATCCTATAGAAAGGACAGGCAGGTGGGCAGTGGAGGGGGGGTAGCTCTGCTGGTGAGGGATGAAATTCAGTCCCTTGTGAGGGAAGACATAGGGACTGACGAGGTAGAGTTACTGTGGATTCAGTTGAGGAATTGTAAAGGCAAGAAGACACTAATGGGTGTTATTTACAGACCCTCAAATAGTAGCCTGGATGTAGGGTGTAAGTTGCAGCAGGAGTTAAAACTGGCATGTAACAAAGGTAATGGCACTGTGGTGATGGGGGATTTCAATATGCAGGTACATAGATACATAGATACATAGAAAATAGGTGCAGGAGTAGGCCATTCGGCCCTTCGAGCCTGCACCGCCATTCAATATGATCATGGCTGATCATCCAACTCAGTATCTCGTACCTTCTCTCCATACCCCCTGATCCCTTTACTCACAAGGGCCACATCTAACTCCCTCTTAAATATAGCCAATGAACTGGCCTCAACTACCCTCTGTGGCAGAGAGTTCCAGAGATTCACCACTCTCTGTGTGAAAACGTTTTTCCTCATCTCGGTCTTAAAGGATTTCCCCCTTATCCTTAAGCTGTGACCCCTTGTCCTGGACTTCCCCAACATCGGGAACAATCTTCCTGCATCTAGCCTGTCCAACCCCATAAGAATTTTGTACGTTTCTATAAGATCCCCTCTCAATTTCCTAAATTCTAGCGAGTATAAGCCAAGTCTATCCAGTCTTTCTTCATATGAAAGTCCTGACATCCCAGGAATCAGTCTGGTGAACCTTCTCTGCACTCCCTCTTTGGCTATAATGTCCTTCCTCAGATTTGGAGACCAAAACTGTACGCAATACTCCAGGTGTGGTCTCACCAAGACACTGTACAACTGCAGTAGAACCTCCCTGCTCCTATACTCAAATCCTCTTGCTATGAAGGCCAACATACCATTCGCTTTCTTCACTGCCTGCTGCACCTGCATGCTACTTTCAATGACTGGTGTACCATGATACCGAGGTCTCGCTGCATCTCCCCATTTCCTAATCGGCCACCATTTAGATAATAGTTTGCCTTCCCGTTTTTGCCACCAAAGTGGATAACCTCACATTTATCCACATTATACTGCATCTGCCAAACATTTGCCCACTCACCCAGCCTATCCAAGTCACCTTGCAGTCTCCTAGCATCCTCCTCACAGCTAACACTGCCCCCCAGCTTAGTGTCATCCGCAAACTTGGAGATGTTGCTTTCAATTCCCTCGTCCAGATCATTAATATAAATTGTAAATAGCTGGGGTCCCAGCACTGAGCCTTGCGGTACCCCACTAGTCACTGCCTGCCATTGTGAAAAGGACCCGTTTACTCCTACTCTTTGCTTCCTGTTTGCCAGCCAGTTCTCTATCCACATCAATACTGAACCCCCAATACCGTGTGATTTAAGTTTGTATCCTAATCTCTTATGTGGTAGACTGGGGAAATCAGGTTGGTTCAGGACCCCAAGACCCCAGAGAAAAGGCAATTCTGGATTTAGTGTTGTCCAATGAACCAGATATGATAAGAGAACTCGAGGTAAAGGAACCGCTTGGAGGTAGTGATCATAATATGATTAGTTTTAACCTGCAATTTGAGAAGGATAACGTTAAATCGGAATTGGCAGTGATGCAGTTGAACAAAGGGGACTATGAAGGAATGATACGGGAGCTGGCCAAGGTTGACTGGAAAGGGATCCTAGCAGGAATGACGGTGGAACAGCAATGGCAGGAATTTCTGGGCATAATCCGGGAGATTTCATTCTAAAAAGGAAGAAAGATTCTAAGGGGAGTAGGAGGCAACCATGGCTGACAAGAGAAGTTTGGGATAGAATAAAACTAAAAGAAAAGATGTATAACACAGCAAAGAGTAGCCGGAAGCCAGAGGATTGGTAAACTTTCATAGGACAACAGAAGTAAACAAAACGGGCAATACGGGCTGAAAAGATGAAGTACAAGGGGAAGCTGGCCAGGAATATAAAGGACAGTAAAAGCTTCTTTAGATATGTTAAGGGAAAAAGAGTAGCAAAGTCAAATGTGGGTCCCTTGAAGGCAGACACGGGTGAAATTATTATGTGCAACAAGGAAATGGCAGAAGAGTTGAATAGGTACATCGGATCTGTCTTCACTGAGGAAGACACAAACAATCTCCCAGATGTACTGGAGGACAGAGGGGGTAGATGAACTTAAAGAAATTTTCATTAGGTGAGAAATAGTATTGGGTAGGCTAATGGGACTGAAGGATGATAAATCCCCTGGGCCTGATGGTCTGCATCCCAGGGTCCTCAGGGAGGTGGCTCTAGAAATAGTGGACGCATTGGTGATCATTTTCCAATGTTCAATAGATTCAGGATCAGTTCCTGTGGATTGGAGGATAAGCTAATGTTATCCCACTTTTCAAGAAAGGGGCGAGAGACAAAATGGGGAATTACAGACCAGTTAGCCTGACTTCAGTGGCGGGAAAGATGCTGGAGTCAATTATTAAAGAGGTAATAATGGGGCATTTGGAGAACGGTAAAAGGATTAGTCCAAGTCAACATGGATTTATGAAAGGGAAATTGTGCTTGACTAATCTGGAATTTTTTGAGGATGTGACAAGTAAAATGGTGAAGGGGTGCCAGTGGATGTAGTGTATCTAGACTTTCAGAAAGCCTTTGACAATGTCCCGCATGGGAGACTGGTGACTAAAATGAGAGCACATGGTATTGGGGGTAGGGTGTTGACATGGATAGAAAATTGGTTGGCAGACCGGAAGCAAAGAGTAGGAGTAAATGGGTCCTTTTCAGAATGGCAGGCAGTGGCGAGTGGAGTCCCGCAAGGCTCGGTGTTGGGGCCGCAACTGTTTACCATATATATTAATGATTTGGAAGAGGGAATTAGGAGCAACACGAGCAAGTTTGCGGATGACACAAAGCTGGGTGGCAGTGTAAACTGTGAAGAGGATGTTAGGAGGTTGCAGGGTGACCTGGACAGGTTGAGTGAGTCGGCAGATGCGTGGCAGATGCAATATAATATAGATAAATGTGAGGTTATCCACATTGGCAGCAAAAACAAGGGGGCAGATTATTATCTCAATGTGGTTAGGTTAGGTAAGGGGGAGGTACAGCGAGACCTGGATGTCCTTGTACTGTCACTGAAAGTTGGCGTGCAGGTACAGCAGGCAGTGAAGAAAGCTAATGGAATGTTGGCCTTCATAACAAGAGGATTTCAGTATAGGAGTAAAGAGGTTCTTCTGCAGTTGTATAGGGCTCTGGTGAGACCACATCTGGAGTATTGTGTACAGTTTTGGTCTCCTTATTTGAGGAAGGACATCCTTGTGATTGAGGCAGTGCAGTGTAGGTTCACGAGATTGATCCCTGGGATGGCGGGACTGTCATATGAGGAAAGATTGAAAAGACTAGGCTTGTATTCACTGGAGTTTAGAAGGATGAGAGGTTATCTTATAGAAACATATAAAATTATAAAAGGACTGGACAAGGTAGATGCAGGAAAAATGTTCCCAATGTTGGGCGAGTCCAGAACCAGGGGCCACAGTCTTAGAATAAGGGGAGGTCATTTAAGACTGAGGTGAGAAAAAACGTTTTCACCCAGAGAGTTGTGAATTTATGGAATTCCCTGCCACAGAGGGCAGTGGAGGCCAAATCACTGGATGGATTTAAGAGAGAGTTAGATAGAGCTCTAGGGGCTAGTGGAGTCAAGGGATATGGGGAGAAGGCAGGCACGGGTTATTGATAGGGGACAATCAGCCATGATCACAATGAATGGTGGTGCTGGCTCGAAGGGCCGAATGGCCTCCTCCTGCACCTATTTTCTATGTTTCTATGTTTCTTGTGGAGCTCCTCTGGTATCTTTGGTGAAAACCTCTGGCCCGGTGCTGAGTCCAGGCTGCAGGTAAGGCGACGGCTGCGGGCTGCTGGAGTGGCGAGGGTCGGCAAAGCGTGGGAGGTCCTGGTGGGCGGATGGTCGGTGGGGAGGCGAGGTTCGACGGGTCCGGTGCAGCAGCGAGGTGGGTCGGCCCCCAGTGCGGCGGCGAGGTGGGTCGGCCCCCAGTGTGGATGCATGGTGGGTAGGCTCCCAGTGCGGCGGCGAGGTGGGTCGGCCCCCAGTGTGGATGCGAGGTGGGTAGGCCCCCAGTGCGGCGGCGAGGTGGGTTGGCCCGGTGCGGATGCGAGGTGGGTCGGCCCCCAGTGTGGATGCGAGGTGGGTCGGCCCCCAGTGTGGATGCGAGGTGGGTAGGACCCCAGTGCGGATGCGAGGTGGATAGGCCTCAAGTGCGACGGCTAGGTGGGTAGGCCCCCAGTGCGGATGCATGGTGGGTAGGCCTCCAGTACGGATGCAAGGTGGGTAGGCTCCCAGTGCGAACGTGAGGTGGGTAGGCCTCCAGTACGGCGGCGAGGTGGGTCGGCCCGGTGCGACGGCGAGGTGGGTAGGCCCCAGGTGTGGCGGCGATGTTCGGCGTGGGAAAAGGGTTAAATAAACTACATACCTTTTGCTTTGTCCTGCACTTCCAATGATCCAAGGATCTACGCAAAGATCCTATAGCGGAGCAAGATAGGCCACTCCTGCGAAATGCAATGGTCTGACGTGTAGTATGCAACGGAGCGGAACGTGGGCCTTTTTTTCGTCCATTTCAGTAACCGACCCGACCCGACCCGACTCGCAGTGTAATCAGCGTTGTGGGGGAACAGTTTGTGTGCGTGATATAGGGTTAGATTCATAATTCTGTTAATTTATAATTCTGTAAATTCTTGTTAAAGAATAAAATGTTTATAAATGTTGACACTTAATTTTCTTTTAAAATATTTTTTAAATCCTTTCTTTTAAATGGCTCATGTGCTGTGTTTGAGTTGATTTTGTATTACACTTTCATTCTGTAATTCATTCATCTAATCACACTGTTCACAACTGCAGTATCCGGAGTACCGGTAGCCAGAGGATTGGGAAACTTTCATAGGACAACAGAAGGAAACAAAACGGGCAATACAGGCTGAAAAGATGAAGTATGAAGGGAAGCTGGCCAGGAATATAAAGAAGGACAGTAAAAGCTTCTTTAGATATGTTAAGGGAAAAAGAGTAGCAAAGTCAAATGTGGGTCCCTTGAAGCCAGACACGGGTGAAATTATTATGGGCAACAAGGAAATGGCAGAAGAGTTGAAAAGGTACTTCGGATCTGTCTTCACTAAGGAAGACACAAACAATCTCCCAGATGTACTGGAGGACAGAGGATCTAAGGGGGTAGAGGAACTGGAAGAAATTTTCATTAGGCGAGAAACAGTATTGGGTAGGCTAATGGGACTGAAGGATGATAAATCCCCTGGGCCTGATGGCCTGCATCCCAGGGTCCTTATGGAGGTGGCTCTAGAAATAGTGGATGCATTGGTGATCATTTTCGAATGTTCTATAGATTCAGGATCAGTTCCTGTGGATTGGAGGATAGCTAATGTTATCCCACTTTTCAAGAAAGGAGCGAGAGAGAAAACGGGGAATTACAGACCAGTTAGCCTGACTTCGGTGGTGGGAAAGATGCTGGAGTCAATTATTAAAGAGGTAATAATGGGGCATTTGGATTGCAGTAAAAGGATTAGTCCAAGTCAATATGGATTTATGAAAGGGAAATCATGCTTGACTAATCTTCTGGAATTTTCTGAGGATGTGACAAGTAATTGCTGGCTCGAAGGGCTGAATGGCCTCCTCCTGCACGTATTTTCTATGTAAAATGGATGAAGGGGTGCCAGTGGATGTAGTGTATCTAGACTTTCAGAAAGCCTTTGATAAGGTCCCGCACGGGAGACTGGTGACTAAAATTAGAGCATGGTATTGGGGGTAGGGTGTTGACACGGATACAAAATTGGTTGGCAAACCGGAAGCAAAGAGTAGGAGTGAATGGGTCCTTTTCAGAATGGCAGGCAGTGGCGAGTGGAGTGCCGCAAGGCTCGGTGTTGGGGCCGCAACTGTTTACCATATATATTAATGATTTGGAAGAGGGAATTAGGAGCAACACTAGCAAGTTTGCGGATGACACAAAGCTGGGTGGCAGTGTGAATTGTGAAGAGGATGTTAGGGGGTTGCAGGGTGACCTGGACAGGTTGAGTGAGTGGGAAGATGCGTGGCAGATGCAGTATAATATAGATAAATGTGAGGTTATCCGCTTTGGTGGCAAAAACAAGGGGGCAGATTATTATCTCAATGGGGTTAGGTTAGGTAAGGGGGAGGTACAGTGAGACCTGGGTGTACACCGGTCACTGAAAGTTGGCGTGCAAGTACAGCAGGCAGTGAAGAAAGCTAATGGAATGTTGGCTTTCATAACAAGAGGATTTCAGTGTAGGAGTAAAGAAGTTCTTCTGCAGTTGTATAGGGCTCTGGTGAGACCACATCTGGAGTATTGTGTACAGTTTTGGTCTCCTAATTTGAGGAAGGACATCCTTGTGATTGAAGGAGTGCAGCGTAGGTTCACGAGATTCATCCCTGGGATGGCGGGACTGTCATATGAGGAAAGATTGAAAAGACTAGGCTTGTATTCACTGGAGTTTAGAAGGATGAGGGGGATCTTATAGAAACATATAACATTATAAAAGGACTGGACAAGCTAGATGCAGGAAAAATGTTTCCAATGTTGGGCGAGTCCAGAACCAGGGGCCACAGTCTTAGAATAAAGGGGAGGTCATTTAAAACTGAGGTGAGAAAAAACTTTTTCACCCAGAGAGTTCTAGGGGCTAGTGGAGTCAAGGGATATGGGGAGAAGGCAGGCACGGGTTATTGATCGGGGATGATCAGCCGTGATCACAATGAATGGCTCGAAGGGCCGAATGGCCTCCTCCTGCACCTATTTTCTATGTTTCTATGTTTCTAAAGCGCTATATAAATAAAATATAATTATTATTATTATTATTTGGGAAAATTATAGCAATATGAAGATTCCAGTTGCTCTACCCCTGGAATGTCAATTCAAGTCAAGTTTATTTGTCACATACACATACAAGATGTGCAGTGAAATGAAAAGTGGCGATGCTCGCAGACTTTGTGCAAAATACCAAACAAACGACAAACAGAATGGAACAGAATCACATATTCTTTTACATATTAAATATTGTGGGCGGAAGGAAAAAGGGAAAAAAAAACAAAAAAAAACAGCAATTAAACCCCCTCCCCAGTAGAATGGTCCAGTAAAGTTAATCCCTGGTGAGATAGGAGTTTACAATCCTAATGGCCTCTGGGAAGAAACTCCTTCTCAACCTCTCCGTTCTCACAGCATGGCAACGGAGGCGTTCAAGGTGAGGGACTTTGATGTATTCCCTCCCATCTTGACTACCTGGGGCCTGACGGTGAGAAAGTCCAGGACCCAGGCACACAGGAGGGTGTTGAGCCCTAATTCCAGTAGCTTCTCGGCCTGTCGTGTTGAAGGCTGAACTGAAGTCTATGAACAGCATCCTCACGTAGCCCCCCTTCTGGCTGTCAAGATGAGAGAGAGCGGTGTGCAAAACCTGGGAGACCGCATCGTCCGTGGATCTGTTCGGACGGTATGCGAATTGTAACGGGTCAGATGTGTTTCTTCACCAGCCTCACAAAGCATTTCATGACTACCGAGGCGAGGACCACCGGACGGTAATCATTCAGACAAGCTGGGGAGGCATTTTTAGGTACAGATACAATGATGGATTTTTTGATGCAGGCAGGGACCACGGACTTGTCCAGGGAGAGGTTGAATATTGTAGTGAGCACCGGAGTTAGCTGCGTAGCACAGGACTTAAGTACTCGCCCCAAGATGCCATCGGGGCCTGCAGCTTTCCTCGTGTTCACCCGTGTCAGAGCCCTCCTCACATCGTGCTCGGACAGCGAGAATGTGTGCACATTCCTCCCATCAGCTTTGATCGCCAGCACGCTGGCGGTATTGTTGTTAGTCGGCAGACCTGGGGTGGTGTTGCCCATCTCGAAACGAGCGTAAAAGGAGTTCAGGTCATCAGCTAGGGGGGTGCTGGCACTTGCAGATGAGGGTGGGGTGCTCCGGTAGTTGGTTACAGTCCGTAGCCCCTGCCACAGGTGTCTGGTGTCCTGCTGCTCCATCTGTGACTCCATCTTGTCCCTGTACCTCCTTTTTACATCCTTAATGTTTTTGTGTCTATAGAGTTGTTTCTCAACAATAAAATGGGTCTGGTCTTCCCAATACCCAGAGAGTGGAATGAGATCTGTCTGTAATGGTGAGGTTATCTAAATTAAGTTTTTCACAGAATTAAATTTGTTTTGAGCAAGATTTACAAATGATGTATAACTTAAGGATGGTTTTATTCAGCGAGCATACAACTGATTAGATTGTGCTGGAAAGAACACACATACATTTATATATTTATTATTTATTTATTTAATTATTTATTTCGAACAGAATAAAAGAATAAAAATCAAGTGTGAAACAGCATACAAAAAACAAAACAAGAATATTTATAAAGTGTCATAAACAATATTTGTAAATAAATGAAATCGTATGTGTCCGAAAAGGAGCAGAAAGAAGCCAAAGCTTATTAATTCCCACCCCTTATTCAACTGATTATAATTATCTGTATAACAATTGTATCTGATACAGATTTAACAGCTATATGTACACCATATGTACACCAGCAGCTATATGTACACCAAATTATTTACATGTATACACTAATCAAATATTTACAAAGCCATACAGAAAAGAGAGAAAAAAGAAAAAAGAAAAGAAAAAACCCTCATATACTATACAGTATCTCTTAGTCATATATACAACCCATCACCCTATAATCACCCTTCCCAATACAATCAGTATAACAAATATCCCACTCACAATCAACTATCCTCATCCCAGTATCCTTTAAAAAAAGTGTTTTATACATCTTTTTAAACTGAATTATGTTTGTGCTAAGTTTTATCTCCTATTCCAGACCATTCCACAAATTCACCCCACAGATTGCTATGCACATACTTTTAAGAGTTGTTCTGACATTGAGTTTTTTTAAATTATGTTCCCCTCTCAAATTATACCCACCCTGTCTTTCCATAAACAGTTTTTGTATATTTCTTGGAAGTAAATTAAATTTAACCAGATCGGTGAACTTCAGTGTATGTGACTTTAAGAATAATAAATTGGTATGTTCAAGATATCCAACGTTATTGATAATTCTTATTGCTCTTTTTTGTAATGTGCATAATGGCTGTAGGTTGGTTTTGTAGGTGTTACCCCATATCTCCACACAGTAACTCAGATATGGCAATATGAGTGTATTATACAGAGTATGTAATGATTTGTGGTCCAGAATGTCTTGATTTTCCCAATATTGCTATAGACTTTGCCAGTTTTGCTTTGACGTGGTTTATATGTGGTTTCCAGCAGATTTTGTGGTCTAAGATCACACCAAGAAATGTATTTTCATATACTCTTTCTATACTTATGTTATCTATTTTCAATTGTGTCTGGTGTCTCAGCCGTGCTGATCTGAGCCAGACTCCCCGCACGCTGTGGAAGGAACATCTTTTCGCTTTTATTGTGATTTATTTCTCTTTTTAACACTGAATATCTGATAACGACACAGTAGTAGCATAGAAACATAGAAACATAGAAAATAGGTGCAGGAGGAGGCCATTCGGCCCTTCGAGCCAGCACCAGCATTCATTGTGATCATGGCTGATCGTCCCCTATCAATAACCCGTGCCTGCCTTCTCCCCATATCCCTTGACTCCACTAGCCCCTAGAGCTCTATCTAACTCTCTCTTAAATCCATCCAGTGATTTGGCCTCCACTGCCCTCTGTGGCAGGGAATTCCATAAATTCACAACTCTCTGGGTGAAAACGTTTTTTCTCACCTCAGTCTTAAATGACCTCCCTTTTATTCTAAGAATGTGGCCCCTGGTTCTGGCCTCGCTCAACATTGGGAACATTTTTCCTGCATCTAGTTTGTCCAGTCCTTTTATAATTTTATATGTTTCTATAAGATTCCCCCTCATCCTTCTATACTCCAGTGAATACAAACCTAGTCTTTTCAATCTTTCCTCATATGACAGTCCCGCCATCCCAGGGATCAATCTCGTGAACCTACACTGCACTGCCTCAATCACAAGGATGTCCTTCCTCAAATTAGGAGACCAAAACTGTACACAATACTGCAGATGTGGTCTCACCAGAGCCCTATATAACTGCAGAAGAATGGCACCAATATTGCACCAACCCACTCAATTTTAAATAATTCATAATAGAAATCCATTAACATGGTTAACACTTTATTTCTGCCATGCATAGTAAGATTTACATAACTCACATTATTCTGTGCGCGAGATATACAGGGTTGCAGTGTTCAGCATATCAGCTAACCAGTGAAAGTGATGTACAATTCAACATATGTAACACAATGATAGCCCCACGCCTGCTTACACCAAAGAGCAAAAGTCCAACGTAGATACAATAATAAATAAATCGCCATTTGCATTGTTTTGTGCAGTTAACAAATCACAATTTCACACAATGTACATAAGACGGCAGTTATTTGACAAATACTCTGCAGTTCGGTGTAGGAGATCATGTCGGCGAGTATTCTGGACCCACTGTCAACATCTGAAATTAGAGAAAATATCATGCAGTCAATATTCTGCATTATTCTGCATTAAATAACAGAGAGGTAGAAAGAAAATGCTCTTGAGGAGAAGATTTTTACAAGGATGTTGCCATGAGGCCTCGACTGTATCTGAGACAAAGGGAAGCACCCAGCTCTAAGATCTGAACTAAAGTGAAAGTTCGTGCAGACTTAATAAAATTCTCAGTACAAAACAAGAGTCAATATGTTCTTATTCTGCATTAAATAACAGAGAGGTAGAAAGTAAATGCTCTTGAGGAGAAGATTTTTACAAGGATGTTGACATGAGGCCTCGACTGTCTGAGCTCAATGATCTAACTACAGTGAGAGATTGAACAGGCTAAATAAAATGTTCAATATGCCACAGAAGTAATAAATGTTTTCATACCTTTCCTCCTTTCATACCTGAAGCAAGACAAGTCGGGTTGCCTACATTGCCTACATTGCTGATTGTTTTTCGCAGGAGTGGTCCATCTTGCTCCGCTATAGGATCTTTGGATACGAGTGCGGAGGCGGAAGCAAAGATCCTATCTTTGCGCGGAAGCAAGATGGACGGAAGCTGGTTACGGGAATGCGTCCTATAATTACCCATGAATCTGCCCATGACCGTACTATGTGTTTTTCACAGGAGTGGTCCATCTTGCTCCGCTACAGGATCTTTGGATCTGTGGAGCAAATTCTTCTCCACAACGAATATAAACCTCACCTGCATTTTAATCCTGCACCCCCCCCCACCCACCAAAGCCTCCGGAATCGCAAGCATAGCGCCACCGATGGTAGGTTTTGTAACAACACCACTATCTCAAAAGTTTTATACACCTTGGTGGAGCGAGCAGAGGCCCCCCAAGATATTGAGGCCCTAAGCATAAGCTAGTCGAGCTTATATGTAAATCCGGCCCTGCCCACACCCCGCCCACATACACCCCTCCCCTCACAACCCCCCTTGGCCACACACCCACCCCGCCACACAGCGGTAGGCCATGGCAGCACTCCTCCCCCACAGGTCCTGCATGAAGCCGTCCCCCTCCCCTGGATGCAGGACGCTCCCCGCCAGCCCCCGCCTGAACCTCAGGTTTGTCCGAGAAACTGAGTCGTTCCTTGACAAGTCCTACAGTAAGATTGTTACACCTAAGGTACTGGAAGAGAGAAGGTGGGTGATGGTGCGAAAGGGAGGGAAACATGGAATGCAAACGTCCCCGGGTGTTGTACCTCTTGTGAACAGGTTCACCCACTTAGAAGCTGATGGGACTGAAGACGTTATCACAGTGAGCGGTGGACTGGCTTTCGAAGCAAAAAGGGCTGTTGAGCCTAAACCAAAGAGGCCAACGTCAGACAACACAATTGTAGTTGGAGACTCCATTGTGAGAGGTACCGACAGGGGTTTTTGCGACAACAGACGGGATTCGAGGATGGTGTGCTGCCTTCCTGGTGCCAGGATCCAGGATGTCACGGAGAGAGTGCAGAAAATCCTCCAGGGCGAAGGTGAACAGCCGGATGTGGTAGTGCATGTCGGCACAAACGATGTCGGAAAGAAGGGGATGAATATTCTGCAGCGTGACTTTAGAGAGCTCGGAAAAATCCTGAAAAGCAGGACCTCCAGGATTGTTATCTGCGGTTTGCTTCCAGTTCCTCATGCTGGCGAGAGCAGGAACAGGGAGATACGGGACCTGAATGTGTGGCTGAGGAACTTGTGCACGGGGCAGGGATTTAGTTTCTTAGATCATAGTTAATGACCCCAGAATTAATGGGACAGGAAGCTCACAAAGGGATAGGAGTGTATGGCCAAGTGTAATAGGGATCGATGTGAAAGGTGAAATCCGTAAGGAATTAAAAGTATTGTATATGAATGCGCGAAGTATAAGAAGTAAAGTAGATGAGCTTGAGGCTCAGTTACAGGTTGGTAGATATGACATTGTGGGGATTACTGAGACGTGGCTGCAGGAGGATCGGGCCTGAGAACTTAATATTCAGGGTTATACATCCTATAGAAAGGACAGGCAGGTGGGCAGAGGAGGGGGGATAGCTCTGCTGGTGAGGGATGGAATACAGTCCGTTGCGAGGGAAGACATAGGGACTGACGAGGAAGAGTCACTGTGGATTGAATTGAGGAATTGTAAAGGCAAGAAGACACTAATTGGTGTTATTTACAGACCCCCAAATAGTAGCCGGGATGTAGGGTGTAAGTTGCAGCAGGAGTTAAAACTGGCATGTAACAAAGGTAATGCCACTGTGGTGATGGGGGATTTCAATATGCAGGTACACTGGGAAAATCAGGTTGGTTCAGGACCACAAGAAAGAGAGTTTGTACAATGCCTCCGAGATGGATTCTTAGAGCAGCTTGTAATGGAGCCGACCAGAAAAAAGGCAATTCTGGATTTAGTGTTGTCCAATGAACCAGATATGATAAGAGAACTCGAGGTAAAGGAGGTAGTGATCATAATATGATTAGTTTTAATTTGCAATTTGAGAAGGAGAAGGTTAAATCGGAAGTGGCAGTGATGCAGTTGAGCAAAGGGGACTATGAAGGCATGAGAGGGGAGCTGGCCAAAGTAGATTGGAAAGGTATCCTAGCAGGAATGACGGTGGAACAGCAATAGCAGGAATTTCTGGGCAGAATCTGGGAGATGCAAGATCATTTCATTCCAAAAAGGAAGAAAAATTCTAAGGGGAGTAGGAGGCAACCGTGGCTGACAAGTGAAGTTAGGGATAGAATAAAACTAAAAGAAAAGATGTATAACACAGCAAAGAGTAGCCGGAAGCCAGAGGATTGGGAAACTTTCAGAGGACAACAGAAGGAAACAAAACGGGCAATACGGGCTGAAAAGATGAAGTATGAAGGGAAGCTGGCCAGGAATATAAAGAACGACAGTAAAAGCTTCTTTAGATATGTTTTATTTATTTTTAATTTTATTTTTTTAATTTTTATTTATTAGAAGTACATTACATTACAACCACATACATTAATACTCGTCATTTGTATCTTCTTACAATTAATGTACTCCCTTTATTTATTTTTTTACACTAGAAAAGGAAAAGATTGAAAGAAAGAAGAAAGTGAAGGAAAAAGTGAAAGTGTAGAAAAGTGTCGAAAATGTAACAACAAAAAAGGACGAAGACCCTATAAGAGCGAAATTAAAAACAAAAGAAAAAGAGTTAAGAAATAGGCCCTAGGAAAAAAAAGAGAAAGAGGAAAAAAAAAGAAAAACAAATATTTTTTTGAGCATTACGTAAATAGGACATACCAACTCTTCAACTATCATCCCCCCTTACCTGACCTCAATTTTTTTTTTTTTTTTAAGTACTTTTGCACCCTATGTTTGTAATAATTCTATAAATGCAGACCACGTCAGGTGGAAGTGATCTGGTTTACCTGCTAGGAGGAGTCTTATCTCTTCTAGGTGTAATGTTTCAAACATATTTGAAATCCACATATTTATAGTTGGTATTGGAGCCTTCTTCCAAAATTTCAGAATTAGCTTTTTTCCAGTTATTAACCCATAGTCCATTAATTTCTTTTGAAACACATTTAGTTCTGGATCATCTTCCGTTATTCCGAAGATAATCCATTCTGCTTTGGGTATCAGTCTTGTTTTAAATAACTTTGTAAAGATTTCAAAAATTTCATTCCAAAATTTTTGAATTTTTGTACAGAAGACGAATGAGTGCGCTATAGTAGCTTCTTGGGATTGACATTTATCACAAATAGATGATACGTTTGGGAAAATTTTATGAATTTTAGTGTAAAATTTTAAATTGTATTAAAGTGTGTCTTACATTAATCGAGCATTTATGCACGTTTAATAAGTATTCATTCCAACTTTCCTTTGAAATTTTAATAGCTAACTCTTGTTCCCAGTCTCTTCTGATACCCTCCGTAGGTGGTATTTGTACATTTAAAATATGTTAGATATGTTAAGGGAAAAAGAGTAGCAAAGTCAAATGTGGGTCCCTTGAAGGCAGACACGGGTGAAATTATTATGGGCAACAAGAAAATGGCAGAAGAGTTGAATAGGTACCTTGGATCTGTCTTCACTAAGGAAGACACAAACAATCTCCCAGATGTACTGGAGGGCAGAGGATCCAAGGGGGTAGAGGAACTGAAAGAAATTTTCATTAGGCGAGAAATAGTATTGGGTAGGGTAATGGGACTGAAGGATGATAAATCCCCTGGGCCTGATGGTCTGCATCCCAGGGTCCTCAGGGAGGTGGCTTTAGAAATAGTGATCATTTTCCAATGTTCAATAGATTCAGGATCAGTTCCCGTCGATTGGAGTTAATGTTATCCCACTTTTCAAGAAAGGAGAGAGAGAAAACGGGGAATTACAGACCAGTTAACCTGACCGGTGGTGGGAAAGATACTGGAATCAATTAATAAAGAGGTAATAATGGGGCATTTGGATAGCAGTAAAAGGATTAGTCCAAGTCAACATGGATTTATGAAAGGGAAATCATGCTTGACCAATCATCTGCAATTTTTTGAGGATGTGACAAGTAAAATGAATGAAGAGGTGCCAGTGGATGTAGTGTATCTAGACTTTCAGAAAGCCTTTGATAAGGTCCCGCACGGGAGACTGGTGACTAAAATTAGAGCACATGGTATTGGGGGTAGGGTGTTGAAATGGATAGAAAATTGGTTGGCAGACCTGAAGCAAACAGTACGAGTGAACGGGTCCTTTTCAGTATGGCAGGCAGTGGCGAGTGGAGTGCCGCAAGGCTCGGTGTTGGGGCTGCAACTGTTTACCATATATATTTATGATTTGGAAGAGGGAATTAGGAGCAACACTAGCATGTTTGCGGATGAAACAAAGCTGGGTGGCAGTGTGAACTGTGAAGAGGATGTTAGGAGGTTGCAGGATGACCTGGACAGGTTGAGTGAGTGGGCAGATACGTGGCAGATGCAGTATAATATAGATAAATGTGAGGTTATCCACTTTGGCGGCAAAAACAAGGGGGCAGATTATTATCTCAATGGGGTTAGGTTAGGTAAGTGGGAGGTGCAGCGAGACCTGGGCGTTCTTGTACACCGGTCACTGAAAGTTGGCTTACAGGTACAGCAGGCAGTGAAGAAAGCTAATGGAATGTTGGCCTTCATAACAAGAGGATTTCAGTATAGGAGTAAAGAGGTTCTTCTGCAGTTGTATAGGGCTCTGATGAGACCACATCTGGAGTATTGTGTACAGTTTTGGTCTCCTAATTCGAGGAAGGACATCCTTGTGATTGAGGCAGTGCAGCGTAGGTTCATGAGATTGATCCCTGGGATGGCGGGACTGTCATATGAGGAAAGATTGAAAAGATTAGGCTTGTATTCACTGGAGTTTAGAAGTTTAGATCTTATAGAAACATATAAAATTATAAAAGGACTGGACAAGCTAGATGCAGGAAAAATGTGCCCAAAGTTGGGCGAGTCCAGAACCAGGGGCCACAGTCTTAGAATAAAGGGGAGGTCATTTAAGACTGAGGTGAGAAAAAACTTTTTCACCCAGAGTTGTGAATTTATGGAATTCCCTGCCAGACGGCAGTGGAGGCCAAGTCACTAGATGGATTTAAGAGAGAGTTAGATAGAGCTCTAGGGGCTAGTGGAGTCAAGGGATATGGGGTGAAGGCAGGCACGGGTTATTGATAGCGGACTATCAGCCATGATCACAATGAATTGCGGTGCTCGCTCGAAGGGCCGAATGGCCTCCTCCTGCACCTAATTTCTATGTTTCTATGTTTCTAAGCTGTCCCCGTCCCCCGGATACATTATGCTCCCACCGGCCCCCGCCTGACGCCATCCCCGACCCCAGCTGTAGGACGCGTCCCCCTCACCCGACTGCAGGACGCTCCCCGACAGCCCCCCCGCCTGAAACTGTCCCCCTCCCCCGGCTCCAGATCGATCCCCAGCGGCCCCCGCCTGAAGCCGTCCACGTCCCCCGCTACATGACACTCCCTCCGGCCCACGCCTGAAGCCGACTCCCTCCTCCGGCTACAGGATGCTCCCGCTGGTCCCTGCCTGAAGCTGTCCACAGCTGCAGGACACTCCACCCCGCCCCCAACGGCCCCCACCTGAAGCCGTCCCATCCCCAGCTGCAGGTCGCTCCCCCACCGGCCCCCGCCTGCAGGCATCCCCGTCCCCAATTGCAGAATGCCCCCCACCGGCCCCCGCCTGAAGCCGTCCTGTCCCCAGCTGCAGGTTGGTCCCCGCCTTAAGCTGGTGGGGAGTGGCAGCGGTAGGCTACGGCGGCAGTAGGCCACGGCAGCGCCCCTCCCCTCCCCTTCGGCCCCCGACATGCCCCGCCTGAAGCCGTCCCCTCCCCAGCTGCAGGATGCTCCCCCTCCCCCACCGGCCCCTGACAGCCCCCGCCTGAAACCGTCCCCCTCCCCCGGCTTCAGAACGCAACAAGAGACGCAACAAGAAAGAATGGACTGAATATATAATAATAATAATGCATTTTATTTATGGGTGCCTTTCAGAATACTCAAGGACATCTTAGTTAAAACAAGCAAATTACAAATTAAAATGAAATAAAAACAACATATCCATGAATTTGATAGAGTGGAGTTACGTGGGTTAGGCCAGCCTCAATAGGTGAGTTTTGAGGGAGGTTTTAAAGGTGGGGAGAGACTCTATGGTACGGATGGATAGTGGGAGAGTTCCAGAGGTGAGGGGCAGAACGGCTGAAGGCTCTGAACCCCATCGTAGACAAGCGGGCAGATGGAGTGGAGAGCAGGGAGGAAGAAGAGGATCGGAGAGTTCGGGATGGAGTGTAAGGCTGGAGGAGTTCAGAGAGGTATGGAGGAGCGAGATTGTGGAGGGCTTTGAAAGTGAGGAGAAGCTTAAAATCAAGGCGGTATTTGACAGGAAGCCAGTGCAGTTGTTTGAGGATGGGAATGATGTTTGGTGGATGGGCTTCTGGTGATAATGCGGGCAGCTGAGTTCTGGACCCATTGGAGTTTATGGATGGACTTGTGGGGTAAACCAGAGAGGAGAGAGTTACAATCATCAATACGGGAGGTGACGAGGGCATGGATGAGAGTAGCAGTGCTGTTAGGTGTGAGTGATGGACGAAGACGGTGGATAGTGCGTAGGTGGAAGTAAGCAGACCGAGTGAGATTATTGATGTGTTTTTCAAAAGTGTGCTATCAAGGATGACACCGACTTTTGACCTGAGGGGAAGGAGGGACTATGGAATTGTCAACGGTGAGTGAGAAATTGGGACATTTAGATTGGGTGGATTTGGAGCCAACAATGAGAATTTCAGTTTTGTCACTGTTGAGTTTGTCAAAGTTGTGAGCAAACCAGGTTTTAATTTCCACTAAGCAGTCAGACAGGGAAGAGGGAGGAAGCATGGAAGTGGGTTTGGAGGACAGGTAGAGCTGGGTGTCATCCGCGTAGCAGTGAAATTGAATGTTGTATTTCCTGACAATAAAACCAAGGGGAAGTAAATAAATTATAAAAAGGAGGGGCCCTAGGACTGAGCCCTGGGGAACACCACTGGTGACTGGGGAGGGTTGTGATTGGACATTTTGTACAAACTGCGTGCGGCCAGAGAGGTATGATGTGAACCAGGTGAGTGATGTGTTGATGATACCAATGGAGGCTAGACGGTCGAGGAGGATGTTGTGAGACATGCTGTCGAAGGTAGCAGTCAAATCAAGGAGGATGAGTATGGTGAGAAAACCGGTCGGCAGCCACCAGCAGGTCGTTGGTGACCTTGACTAATGCTGTTTCTGTGCTATAGAGGGCGATAACCAGATTGAAATTGTTCATAGAGGTTATTGCTGATGAGATGAGTGTGAACCTGTGCAGCAACTGTTTTTTCTAGTATTTTAGAGATAAATGGCAAATTGGAGATTGGTCGGAAATTATTTAGATTGTTGGGATTTGCAACGGGTTTCTTAAGTACTAGAGTTATTGCAGCGGTTTTGAGAGAGGAAGGAACATGAGCAGAAATAAGGGAGGAGTGGATGATGTTAGTTATGAATCTTTAAATCTCATCTTTAACGTTTAATTTGTTGTTATATTTTAAGTTATTCACATTTTAAGCTTTAATAAATCCAATGGGCGGGAATGGTTGCGCCGCCAGAGAGCCGCGAAGTGGATGGGTGAGGGGGGATGGATTGAGTGCAGGATGCTCCCCCCCCCCCCCGCCCGGACAGCCCCCGCCTGAAGCCGTCCCTCTCCCCCGGCTGTAGGAAGCTCCCATCCCTACCGGCCCCCGACAGCCCCCGCCTGAAGCCGTTCCCCTTCCACAGCTGCAGGTCCCTGAGCTGGGGACGGCTTCAGGCGGGGGCCGGTGAGGGGGGGAGAGCATTCTGCAGCTGGGGATGGGACGGCTTCAGGTGGGGGCCGGTGAGGGGGCAGCGTCCTGCAGCGGGGGAGGGGGGCGGCTTAAGGAGGGGAGTCGGAGCCCCTCCCCCGGCTGCATGTGCTCCCCCCACTGGCCCCCGACAGCGCCCGCCTGAAGCCGTCCCCTCACCCGGCTGCAGAATGCACCAAGAGACGCAACAAAAAAGAATGGATTGAATAAATCTCATCTTTAATGTTTAAATTGTTGTTATATTTTAAGACAGAGAGTGGTGAATCTCTGGAACTCTCTGCCATAGAAGGTAGTTGAGGCCAGTTCATTGGCTATATTTAAGAGGGAGTTAGATGTGGCCCTTGTGGCTAAAGGGATCAGGGGGTATGGAGAGAAGGCAGGTACTGGATACTGAGTTGGATGATCAGCCATGATCATATTGAATGGCGGTGCAGGCTCGAAGGGCCGAATGGCATACTCCTGCACCTATTTTCTATGTAAGAGTTATTCATATTTTAAGCTTTAATAAAACCCTTTTCCACTGGCCGTGCCTGTCAGCTGCACCTGCGCAGTAATACCTGCGTGTTCTACGTCACAATGGGAACCCAATGGGCGGGAATGGCTGCGCCGCCAGAGAGCCGCGAAGAGTGGATGGGGAGGATGGAGTGAGTGCGTGGGGGGGGGGGAAGGGCAAAGGTGGCGTGGGAGGGAGGTGTGGGGAGGGGGGATCAGGGGTGTCACAGTGGGAACCCGTCAGCTGTGCCAGCACAGTTAGTGGCTATTGCATTGGGGGAACGGGTAGCATTGGGGGAACGGGTGAGTGGTGGAATATTGCGTTTGGGAATGGGTTGCGTTGGGGGACCAGGCCTCCCCGTGTGACAGGGACCCAACGGGTCCCACTTAGTCTATAACAAGCCACAAGTTTCTATCAGCAGAGATAAGCAATGTTCATCATTGAAGGCTGAAATGGCTTAAAATAGTGAGGATTGGTGAATAGACTGAAACAAAATGTAACATTGTTTACTAACAAAAAAGTATGTTGTGCAGTGTGTATAATAATTGCCCTTTTTCTTCTGCAACATTGGTGACTGCTGCATTGGAAAAAGGTGACAGTGTTCACTAGGATTTGACCACAATTGAATCAATGGATCTTATTTTGTACAGCTAATCAATTATATGTCAGTCATACCTTGCAGTACAAATTATTAGTCTCTTCATAAAGTCGAGAGTGGGCATGTTGCTATAGAAACTCCTCAGAGGAACGACCCTTGTAGGAAAGGAAACATTTCCTAATCTAGCCATGATCACATTGAATAGGCCAAATGGCCTACTCCTGCACCTATTGTCTATTGTCTAATCAAATCCATTAAACAAATAAAATGCAACAGTGGCCAAACAATATTGCCAAGTGCAGGAACTATCTTTGAAGTAGTGGGGAGGTGTCCGACTGCCCTACAGCTACAGATATGCATGGAGGCGAAAATAATTTCTTATTTCTAAAGATGGTTGGCATTTTCTTTCATTATTGATAGCACAACATTAATTCTGAAAAATTCCGATGAACACATTCAGGTCAGGATAAACTTGCTGTATTTGTTACTTAAGGCACAAATGCTTCAAGTTTTATTTATTTTTTAACTTTTAAATGCCTTTATGTTTTTGGGCCAGTGGCAACGAGCTAGTACTGTGAGCAGTCGGCTGTGTGCAGCTTTAGCTCACTTTAGCATTTTCACTTGGGTACAGTATGAATGAGAAGATGCTGGTACTGTTGATTGTCCGCTCCTCGACAGGGCCCAGGAGGACTTAGATTAGGAACACTTCTCCATCCGTTTCCCACCACAGATGGCTGACCTGCTGAGTTCTACCGGCACTTTGGAGGGGAATGGACAGGTGACGTGTCGGGTCTGGACCCTTCTTTGGACTGATGGAGTCGGGGGGGAAAGCTAGAAAAAACAGATGGGGTCGAGATGAACTCCAGGACTTGATTAGAAGGGGGGGGGGGGGAGTGTCTCCTTAATTTGGAGAATTCTATGTTCATGTCATTGGGCTGTAAGCTATGAGGTGCTGTTCCTCCAGTTTGCGTGTCACCTCATTCTGGTAATGGAGGAGGCCCAGGACAGAAAGATCAGTGTGGGAGTGAGAAGGGGACTTAAAATGGTTGGCAACCGGGAGATTCAGCAGGCCTTGGTGGACCGAGCGCAGGTGTAGGGTGAAATGCAGGCCTAGTCTAGATACAAGGAGAGTGCGTATGTGAGAGTACATGTGTGAGAGAGTGCATGTGAGAGAGAGTGCGTGTGTGTGAGAGAAAGTGTGTGTGCGAGTGCGAATGAGAGTGCGTGTAAGAGTGCGTGTGCGAGAGTGCGTGTGTGAGTGTGTGTGAGAGAGTGCGTGTGAGAGATTGCGTGTGTGAGAGTGCGTGTGTGAGAATGCGTGTGTGAGAATGCATGTGTGTGTGCGAGAGTGCGTGTGAGTGTGTGTGAGTGCGTGTGCGAGAGAGTGCGTGTGTGAGAGTGTGTGTGAGAGAGTGCATGTGTGAGAGATTGCGTGTGTGAGAGTGCGCATGAGAGTGCATGTGCGAGAGTGCGTGTGTGAGTGCGTGTGAGTGTGTGTGCGAGAGAGTGCGTGTGAGTGTGAGTGTGTGTGAGAGAGTGCATGTGTGAGAGAGTGCGTGTGTGTGAGTGCATGTGTGAGAATGCGTGTGTGAGTGCGTGTGCGAGTGCGTGAGTGTGTATTCGAGAGTGTGTGAGGGAGAGGGAGTTTGTGTGAGAGCAAGAGAGGGAGAGGGTGTGTGCATGAGAGAGCAAGAGAGAGAGGGAGTGGGTGTGTGAGTGTGAGAGAGGGACAGAGACAGGGGGTGTGGAAGGGGGATGGAGGAGACGTGGGGAGGGGGGAAGCTATTTATTTCTGCATGGGAGAGGCACTGGAGGAAAGGGGTGTGGAGGGTGTGTGTGAGAGAGATAGGGAGCAAGAGAGGGAGTGTGTGAGAGAGAAAGGGGCGTGGGAGGGTGGGGTGAAGAATGAGGGGAGGGGGAGAGTGTGGGGAGGGGGGAGAGAGAATGGAGGGAGCGAGTTTGGGGAGGGGGAGAGAGAGGGGACTGATGTGGAGGCATTGGGGAAGGTCAGTGTGGACTCGCTGGTACTCCAGCAGGTGGTCAAGCCGGGTGAAGCCCTTACCACAGGACGGGCAGGGGAAGGGACGCTCACCGCTGTGGGTACGCCAGTGCTGCCACAGGCTGGACTTGCGGAAGAAACCCTTGCCACTCTCAGCGCACACAAAGGGTCTCTCTGGTGTGTATCCGCTGGTGCTCCCACAGCCCCCGTGCGCTCTTGAAATGCTTGCCGCAGTGGGAGCAGCCGCTCGCCGGCGTGGGTCCCGCCGGTGCTGCCGCAATCCCCGCGAGCTGTCAAAAGCCTCACCGCAGTACGGGCAGTCATAGGGCTGGCCACTGGTGTGTATGCGCTGGTGAGACAAGGCGTGGGAGGCCATGGCAAAGCGCTACTTACACACCGGGCTGGGGACGGGACAGTCGGTAGCGTGCACCCGCTGGTGGGACAGCAGGCTGGAGGAGCGGGTGTAGCCCTTGCCGCACTGGGCGCAGGTGAAGGGGCGCTCGCCGGTGTGGGTGCGCTGGTGTTCCAGCAGGCTGTAGGAGCAGGTGAAGCCCTTGCCGCAGTCGCTGCAGGTGTAGGGCCGCTCCCCGGTGTGCAGGCGTTTGTGCACCTTCAGGTGCATGGACAACTTGAAACCTTTGCCACAGTCGGAGCAGGTGAAGGGCCGCTCACTGCTGTGCACCCGCCGGTGCACCCACAGCCCCGACGACTGGGCAAAGCTCTTGCCACAGATGGTGCAGCCATAGGGCTTCTCGCCCGTATGCACTCGTCGGTGGACCTTCAGTTGATGCGCCATCTTGAAGTCCTTGCCGCAGTCGGAGCAGTCGAAGGGGCGTTCTCCCGAGTGCACCCGCCGGTGGGTCTCCAGCAGGCTCGGGAACGGACACGCCTTGCCACACACGTCGCACTCATAATGCTTCTCCTTGTTATGCCCCGCCAAGTGGTCCTCCATCGAAGCTCAGACTCTCAAAGCTCAGCCCGTACACCGAGCAGATGGGGGGGGGGGGGGGGCTCACCGGCACCCTGGCCGCCCTCGATGGCCGCTCACGTCCCCGTCTCTCCGTCCACAGCAACAGCTCCTAAACCCTGCAGGAGGGGAACACAGAAGGTCAACAAGCTGGCAAACAGGACATTACTATCGTGTGAACATTACTAGTGCTTGAAGGGGGAAAGGGGAAGGGGGGAGTGGGTGAGGGGGGAAGAGTGGGGTTCGAGGGGTGTGGGGGGAAGGGGTGAGTGGGGGGAAGGAGTGAGTGAGTGGGGTGGGGGGGGGGAGCCGCACCGATCTGGGGATGCCGAGCATCCGGGAACCGCGTCGCGCTGCATGTCCACTGTCGTGACGTCAGCTGCATGCACGGACAACCGCCGCCCTGAAGTCACCGCCAATCCCAGGGAACAACATAGGCGCTGCACCACGGCCTTAAACCGATAGGGGGCGCTGCACCTCCTGCATCAAACAGGAAATTAGAAACCGATAGGGGGCGCTGCACCTCCTGCTACCAGGGGGCGCTGCAGTCAGAGGACCAGAGACGGTGCGCCGCGGCCACCCGCCGCCTGGAGGGAGCATCATTCAGAGGACTAGAGGCGCTGCACCGAGCCCGTCAATAGACAGGGGTCGCTGCAGACAGAGAAACAAAGACGGTGCCAGGTAGACTCTACAGTTGGAAGACCAGAGGGCGCACGGACCTTCCTCACGCACTCACATTCACCCCCTCCCCCCGTTCCCGACTGCTCCTCGGGTCGCCGGCCGCAGGATCATCTTCGGGAAGGGATGAGGGGGTGGGAGAAGGACACGAGACCAGCGATCAGGTCCCGCCACCTCCCTCCCCCCACTGATGGGCAGCGCCAGCGGCCAATGGGACCACGTCCGGCCTCCCCAATATGACGCAGTGTATCCCCAATATGACACAGAGGCTCGAGAGCCGTTGGAGCAGTCACAGAGGGAGGAGCTACACCCAAGCGGTAGTAGTTAAAGTGGAGCGCGGGGCTTGTTCCTTACAGAGGCTCGAGAGCCGTTGGAGCGGTCGCAGAGGGAGGAGCTACACCTGAGCGGTAGTAGTTAAAGTGGAGCGCGGGGCTTGTTCCTTACAGAGGCTCGAGAGCCGTTGGAGCGGTCGCAGAGGGAGGAGGAACCGAAATCTGTAACGTTCCAAGTTCCACTCGCACTTCAAAAACACTTCAAAAACAAGTGGGCTTAAGGAAGCCGCTGATTGGTGGAAGCAGACAAGAGGGAGCAGCTGATTGGGAGTCAGATCCCTGCTGATTTTACTGTATTGTAGCAGTTTGTTTTGTATTGTATCCTAGGTAAGGGGAGTATGAGGGCTAGGGCAGTTTACTGTTCTGGATGTCAGATGTGGGAAGTCATGGAGTCTGATAGCCCTCCAGACGTCCACATCTGCACCAGGTGTATCGAGATGGGGCTCCTAAGGGATCGTATTAGGAACCTGGAGCAGCAGCTCGATGACCTCCGTCTGGTCAGGGAGAGCGAGGAAGTCATTGAGAGGAGTTACAGGGAGGTGGTCACTCCAAGACCACAGGAGGCAGGCAAGTGGATCACGGTTGGGAGAGGCAAGGGGCACAGGCAGGGACTAGAGAGTACCCCGGTGGCTGTACACCTTGACAATAAGTACTCCTGTTTGAGCACTGTTGGGGGGGACAGCCTACCTGGGGGTAGCGACAGCGGCCGGGCCTCTGGTACAGAGACCGGTCCTGTTGCTCAGAAGGGTAAGGAAAAGAAGAGGAGGGCAATACTAATAGGGGATTCTTTAGTTAGGGGGTCAGACAGGCGATTCTGTGGACGCAGTCGGGAGACCCGGATGGTAGGTGCCAGGGTCTGTGATGTGTCTCAACGTGTCCAAGATATCCTGAAAGGGGAGGGAGAGGAGCCCGAGGTCGTGGTACATATAGGTACCAATGACATAGGTAAAAAAAGAGAAGAGGTCCTGAAAGGAGAATTTAGGGAGTTAGGAGGGGAGTTAAAGAGTAGGACAGCAAAGGTAACAATCTCGGGATTACTGACTGTGCCACGCGACAGTGAGAGTAGGAATGGAGCGAGGTGGAGGATAAATGCGTGGCTGAAGGACTGGTGCAGAGGGCAGGGATTCAAATTTCTGGATCATTGGGACCACTTTTGTGGAAGGTGCGACCTGTACAAAAAGGATGGGTTGCACTTGAACCTGAGGGGGACCGATATCCTGGCGGGGAGATCTGCAAAGGCTACTGGGGAGACTTTAAACTAGAATGGTTGGGGGGAGGGACTCAAATAGAGAATGCTATTAGACAGTGTCTGAGGCAGGAGGCAGAGAAGGAAAGCACTCAGACCCAACATGTAGGGGGAAAGAAGAAAACAATAATATACAGAGAATAAGAGGTGGTGGGGTTCTTAAATGGGTGAGCAGAGAAACAGAGGGGTGTAAAATGCTGGCGGAAGCAATAGGTAGCAAGGTGAAAAGTAAAAGTGGCAGGCAGACAAATCCAGGGCAAAAATCAAAAAGGGCCACTTTTCAACATAATTCTATAAGGGGTAAGAGCATTGTAAAAACAAGCCTGAAGGCTTTGTGTCTCAATGCAAGGAGCATTTGTAATAAGGTGGATGAGTTGAACGTGCAGATAGCTATTAATGATTATGATATAGTTGGGATCACGGAGACATGGCTCCAGGGTGACCAAGGCTGGGAGCTGAACATCCAGGGATATTCAATATTCAGGATAGAGAGAAAGGAAAAGGTGGGGTAGCGTTGCTGGTTAGAGAGGAGATTAACGCAATGGAAAGGAAGGACATTAGCTTAGAGGATGTGGAATCGGTATGGGTAGAGCTGCGAAACACTAAGGGGCAGAAAACGCTGGTGGGTGTTGTGTACAGGCCACCTAGCAGTAGTAGTGAAGTTGGGGATGGCATCAAACAGGAAATTAGAAATGCATGCAACAAAGGCAAAACAGTTATAATGGGTGACTTCAATCTACATATAGATTGGGTGAATCAAATTGGCAGGGGTGCTGAGGAAGAGGATTTTCTTGGAATGTATGCGGGATAGTTATCTAAACCAACATGTAGAGGAACCAACGAGAGAGCAGGCTATTCTAGACTGGGTATTGAGTAATGAGGAAGGGTTAGTTAGCAGTCTTGTTGTGCGTGCCCCCTTGGGCAAGAGTGACCATAATATGGTTGAGATCTTCATTAGGATGGAGAGTGACATTGTTAATTCAGAAACAACGGTTCTGAACTTAAAGAAAGGTAACTTTGAGGGTATGAGACGTGAATTGGCCAAGATTGACTGGCATTTAGTTCTAAAAGGGTTGACGGTGGATGTGCAATGGAAGGCATTTAAAGACTGCATGGATGAACTACAAAAATTGTTCATCCCAGTTTGGCAAAAGAATAAATCAGGGAAGGTAGTGCATCCGTGGATAACAAGGGAAATCAGGGATAGTATCAAAGCAAAAGATGATGCGTACAAATTAGCCAGAAAAAGCAGCATACCAGAGGACTGGGAGAAATTCAGAGACCAGCAGAGGAGGACAAAGGGCTTAATTAGGAAAGGGAAAATAAATTATGAAAGAAAACTGGCAGGGAACAGAAAAACTGACTGCAAAAGTTTTTATAGATATGTGAAGAGAAAGAGATTAGTTAAATCAAATGTAGGTCCCTTGCAGTCAGAAACAGGTGAATTGATCATGGGGAACAAGGATATGGCGGACCAATTGAATAACTACTTTGGTTCCGTCTTCACTAAGGAAGACATAAATAATCTGCCGGAAATAGCAGGGGACCGCGGGTCAAAGGAGATGGAGGAACTGAGTGAAATCCAGGTTAGTCGGGAAGTGGTGTTGGGTAAATTGAATAGATTAAAGGCTGATAAATCACCAGGGCCAGATAGGCTGCATCCCAGAGTACTTAAGGAAGTAGCTCCAGAAATAGTGGATGCATTAGTGATAATTTTTCAAAACTCTTTCGATTCTGGAGTAGTTCCTGAGGATTGGTAGCAAACGTAACCCCACTTTTTAAGAAGGGAGGGAGAGAGAAAACGGGGAATTACAGACCAGTTAGTCTAACATCGGTAGTGGGGAAACTGCAAGAGTCAGTTATTAAAGATGGGATAGCAGCACATTTGGAAAGTGGTGAAATCATTGGACAAAGTCAGCATGGATTTACGAAAGGTAAATCATGTCTGACGAATCTTATAGAATTTTTTGAGGATGTAACTAGTAGAGTGGATAGGGGAGAACCAGTGGATGTGTTGTATCTGGACTTTCAGAAGGCTTTCGACAAGGTCCCACATAAGAGATTAGTATACAAACTTAAAACACGGTATTGGGGGTTCAGTATTGATGTGGATAGAGAACTGGCTGGCAAACAGGAAGCAAAGAGTAGGAGTAAACGGGTCCTTTTCACAATGGCAGGCAGTGACTAGTGGGGTACCGCAAGGCTCAGTACTGGGACCCCAGCTATTTACAATTTATATTAATGAGCTGGATGAGGGAATTGAAGGCAACATCTCCAAGTTTGCGGATGGCACTAAGCTGGGGGGAAGTGTTAGCTGTGAGGAGGATGCTAGGAGACTGCAAGGTGACTTGGATAGGCTGGGTGAGTGGGCAAATGTTTGGCAGATGCAGTATAATGTGGATAAATGTGAGGTTATCCACTTTGGTGGCAAAAATAGGAAAGCAGACTATTATCTAAATGGTGGCCGATTAGGAAAAGGGGAGATGCAGCGAGACCTGGGTGTCATGGTACACCAGTCATTGAAAGTAGGCATGCAGGTACAGCAGGCAGTGAAGAGAGCGAATGGTATGTTAGCTTTCATAGCAAAAGGATTTGAGTATAGGAGCAGGGAGGTTCTACTGCAGTTGTACAGGGTATTGGTGAGACCACACCTGGAGTATTGCATACAGTTTTGGTCTCCAAATCTGAGGAAGGACATTATAGCCATAGAGAGAGTGCAGAGGAGGTTCACCAGACTGATTTCTGGGATGTCAGGACTTTCATATGAAGAAAGGCTGGATAGACTTGGCTTATACTCGCTAGAATTTAGGAGATTGAGAGGGGAACGTAGAAACGTACAAAATTCTTATGGGGTTGGACAGGCTAGATGCAGGAAGATTGTTACCGATGTTGGGGAAGTCCAGGACAAGGGGTCACAGCTTAAGGATAAGGGGGAAATCCTTTAAGACCGAGATGAGAAAAAACGTTTTCACACAGAGAGTGGTGAATCTCTGGAACTCTCTGCCACAGAGGGTAGTTGAGGCCAGTTCATTGGCTATATTTAAGAGGGAGTTAGATGTGGCCCTTGTGGCTAAAGGGATCAGGGGGTATGGAGAGAAGGCAGGTACGGGATACTGAGTTGGATGAACAGCCATGATCATATTGAATGGCGGTGCAGGCTCGAAGGGCCGAATGGTCTACTCCTGCACCTATTTTCTATGTATCTATGTATCCCCCGGCCTCGTCACAAAGGACCAGGTACCGCCCCCTCCTGTCGTCCGACACATCATAGCCACATCCCTCCCACCGCCGCAGGTGACCGCGTCCTATAGGTCGAGCCGTAGCCCCGCCCCTCAGAAGACAGCGTCCTCCGCCAATTGGATCCATTCATCCCGCCCTAGCAACGGTTGCCACGGCACAGCCGGCCTTCAAGGGGGGCCAGACTACAAAATGCTGCAGTAACTCAGCGGGACGGGCAGCTTCTCTGGAGAGAAGTAATGGGTGACATTTCGAGGTTGAGACCCACAGGAGAGATATAGACGGTGATGTGGAGTGAAAAGCTTTTACATAGAAACATAGACAATAGGTGCAGGAGTTGGCTATTTGGCCCATCGAGCCAATCAGTACTCCATTCCGCCTTTCTCCCCATAACACCTTAATTCCGGTAGCCCTAAGAGCTAAATCTAACTCTCTCTTTAAAACATCCAGTGAATTGCCTTCTGTGGCAGAGAATTCCACATATTCACAACTCTCTGGGTGGAAACGTTTTTCCTCATCTCCTTTTTCCTATACGGCCTACCCCTTATTCTTAGACTGTGACTCCTGCTTCTGGACTTCCCCAACATGGGGAACATGTTTCCTGCCTGTAGCCTGTCCAAACCCTCAATAATCTTACGTGTTTCAATAAGATCTCCTCTCATCCTTCTAAATTCCAGAGTATACAAGCTCGATTCTATCAACATATGACAGACATCCAGCCATCCCGGGAATTAACCTTGTGAACCTACACTGCATCCCTCGATAGCAAGAATGTCCTTCCTCAAATTTGGAGACCGATTTGCACCAAATTTGCACACAATACTCCAGGTGTGGTCCCACCAGGGCCCTGTAAAACTGCAGAAGGACCTCTTTGCTCCTATACTCAACTCCTCTTGTTATCAAAGATCCTATAGCAAGCAAGATAGACCACTCGAAGAAAAAGACGTAGTACGGTCATGGGCAGATTCATGGGTAATTTTCGGCCCCATTTCCGTAACCGGCTTCCGTCTCCGCACCAAACATCTCATAGCGGAGCAAAGATAATTAGTACGGAGACGGAAGCCGGTTACGGAAACATCCTCGTAAAAATAAAAGTTCTTTGATAAAAATCTTCTCCTCATTTTCAGAATTATAATTTATTAACACAAACTGTTCCCCCGCAACGTTAATTACACTGCAAGTCGGATCAGATCGGGTCGGGTTACTGAAATGGATGAAAAAAAGGCCCACGTTCCGCTCCGTTGCCTACTACACGTCAGCCCATTGCATTTAAAAGGAGTGGTCTATCCTGCTCCCCTATAGGATCTTTGCTTGTTATGAAGGCCAACATGCCATTAGCTTTCTTCACTGCCTGCTGTACCTGCATTCTTACTTTCAATGACTGATGAACAAGGACCCACAGATCCCCTTGTACTTCCCCTTTTCCCAATTTGACACCATTTAGATAATAAACTGCCTTCCTGTTTTTGCCACCAAAGTGGATAACCTTTTATCCACATTAAATTGCATCTGACATGCATCTGCCCACGGACCCAATCTGTCCAAGTCGCCCTGCATCCTCATAGCATCCTCCTCACAGTTCACACTGCCACCAAGCTTTGTGTCACCTGCAAATTTGCTAATGTTACTTTTGATCCCTTCATCTAAATCATTAATGTATATTATTAGTCGCTGCGGTCCCAGCACCAAGCCTTGCGGTATACCACTACTCACTGCCTGCCATTCTGAAAAGGATCCGCTAATTCCTACTCCTTGTTTCCTGTCTCCCAACCAATTTTCTATCCATGTCAGTCCCCACCCCTAATACCATGTGCTCTAATTTTGTCCACTAATATCCTGTGTGTGACCTTCTGAAATGCTTTCTGAAAGTCCAGGAACTCTACATCCACTGGCTCTCCCTTGTGCATCACTGCACCGCGGCCTCCCGCCACCGGAGGGCGCTTTACGCGGAGGACGAGGCGCTGCACCGATCCCTTCAATAGACAGGGGTCGCTGCACACAGAGAAACAAAGACGGTGCGCCGCAGCGGGGCGCTACAGTCGGAGGACCAGAGATGCTGCACCATGGCCTCCCGCCACCAGGTAGGCGCTGCAGTTAGAAGAACTGATGGAAATTCACATTCGGCAGGAAATGGTGTTGGGTAGTCTGATGGGACTGAAGGCTGATAAATCCCCAGGGCCTGATGGTCTGCATCCCACGGTACTTAAGGAAGTGGCTCTAGAAATCGTGGACACATTGGTTATCATTTTCCAATGTTCTATAGATTCAGGATGAGATCCTGTGGATTAGAGGGTAGAGAATGTTATCCCACTTTTTAAGAAAGGCGGGAGAGCGGAAACGGAATTATAGACCAGTTAGCCTGACATCGGTGGTGGGGAAGATGCTGGAGTCAATTATGAAAAATGAAATAGCGGCACATTTGGATTGCAGTAACAGGATCGGTCCGAGTCAGCATGGATTTACGAAGGGGAAATCATACTTGAGTAATCTTCTGGAATTGTTTGAGGGTGTAACTAAAAAAATGGACAAGGGAGAGCCAGTGGATGTAGTGTGCCTGGACTTTCAGAAAGCATTTGATAAGGTCCCACATATGAGATTAGTGGGCAAAATTAGGGCACATGGTATTGGGGGTAGGGTACTGTTGTGGATAGAAAATTGGTTGTCAGACAAGAAACAAAGAGTAGGGATTAACGGGTCCCTTTCAGAATGGCAGGCAGTGACTAGTGGGGTACCACAAGGCTCGGTGCTGGGACTGTAACTATTTGCAATATACATAGATGAAGGGATTAAAAGTAACATTAGCAAATTTGCAGATGACACAAAGCTGGGTGGCAGTGTGAACTGTGAGGAGGATGCTGAGGATGCAGGGTGACTTGGACAGGTTGGGTGAGTGGGCAGATGCATTGCAGATGCAGTTTAATGTGGATAAATATGAAGTTATCCAATTTTGTGGCAAAACACGAAGGCTCTTGTGTAAATCCTACAAGCTGTTTGAGCGCTTCCTGCTTTCCAGGATTTCTCCATTGCTAGAACCTGCTCTGCCCAGAGAGGAAACTGGCTTTAGACCTGGTAGAAGCTGCGCAGATCAAGTCCTTCCCATCACTACCAATATAGAAACATAGAAAATAGGTGCAGGAGTAGGCCATTCGGCCCTTCGAGCCTGCACCGCCATTCAATATGATCATGACTGATCATCCAACTCAGTATCCTGTACCTGCCTTCTCTCCATACCCGCTGATCCCTTTAGCCACAAGGGCCACATCTAACTCCCTCTTAAATATAGCCAATGAACTGGCCTCAACTACCTTCTGTGGCAGAGAGTTCCAGAGATTCACCACTGTCTGTGTGAAAAATGTTTTTCTCATCTCGGTCCTAAAGGATTTCCCCTTTATCCTTAAACTGTGACCCCTTGTCCTGGACTTCCCCAACATCGGGAACAATCTTCCTGCATCTAGCCTGTCCAACCCCTTTAGAATTTTGTAAGTTTCTATAAGATCCCCCCTCAATCTTCTAAATTCTAGCGAGCACAAGCCGAGTCTATCCAGTCTTTCTTCATATGAATGTCCTGACATCCCAGGAATCAGTCTGGTGAACCTTCTCTATGGCAAGAATGTCTTTCCTCAGATTTGGAGACCAAAACTGTACGCAATACTCCAAGTGTGGTCTCACTAAGACCCTGTACAACTGCAGTAGAACCTCCCTGCTCCTATACTCAAATCTTTTTGCTATGAATGCTAACATACCATTCGCTTTCTTGACTGCCTGCTGCACCTGCATGCCTACTTTCAATGACTGGTGTACCATTACACCCAGGTCTCGTTGCATCTCCCCTTTTCCTAATCGGCCACCATTTAGATAATAGTCTACTTTCCTGTTTTTGCCACCAAAGTGGATAACCTCACATTTATCCACATTATACTGCATCTGCCATGCATTTGCCCACTCACCCAGCCTATCCAAGTCAACTTGCAGCCTCCTAGCATCCTCCTCACAGCTAACATTGCCCCCCAGCTTTGTGCATCCGCAAACTTGGAGATGTTGCATTCAATTCCCTCGTCCAAATCATTAATATATATTGTAAATAGCTGGGGTCCCAGCACTGAGCCTTGCGGTACCCCACTAGTCACTGCCTGCCATTCTGAAAAGGACCCGTTTACTCCTACTCTTTGCTTCCTGTTTGCCAGCCAGTTCTCTATCCACATCAATACTGAACCCCCAATACTGTGTGCTTTAAGCTTGTATACTAATCTCTTATGTGGGACCTTGTCGAAAGCCTTCTGAAAGTCCAGATATAACACATCCACTGGTTCTCCCTTATCCACTCTACTAGTTACATCCTCGACAAATTCTATAAGATTCGTCAGACATGATATACCTTTCGTAAATCCATGCTGACTTTGTCCAATGATTTCACCACTTTCCAAATGTGCTGCTATCCCATCTTTAATAACTGACTCTAGCAGTTTCCCCACTACCGATGTTAGACTAACTGGTAATTCCCTGTTTTCTCTCTCCCTCCCTTTTTAAAAGTGGGGTTACAATAGCTACCCTCCAATCCTCAGGAAGTACTCCAGAATCTAAGGAGTTTTGAAAAATTATCACTAATGCATCCACTATATCTGGGGCTACTTCCTTAAGTACTCTGGGATGCAGCCTATCTGGCCCTGGGGATTTATTGGGCTTTAATCCATTCAATTTACCTAACACCATTTCCCGGCTAACCTGGATTTCACTCAGTTCCTCTATCTCATTTGACCCGCGGTCCCCTGCTATTTCCGGCAGATTATTTGTCTTCCTTAGTGAAGACAGAACCAAAGTAGTTATTCAATTGATCTGCCATGTCCTTGTTCCCCATGATCAATTCACCTGTTTCTGACTGCAAGGGACCTACATTTGTTTTAACTAATCTCTTTCTCTTCCCATATCTATAAAAACTTTTGCAGTCAGTTTATATGTACCCTGCCACTTTTCTTTCATAATCTATTTTCCCGTTCCTAATTATGCCCTTTGTCCTCCTCTGCTGGACTCTGAATTTCTCCCAGTCCTCTGGTAGGCTGCTTTTTCTGGCTAATTTGTACGCTTCATCTTTTGTTTTGATACTATCCCTAATTTCCCTTGTTATCCACGGATGCACTACCTTCCCTGGTTTATTCTTTTGCCAAACTGGGATGAACAATTCTTGCAGCTCATCCATGCAGTCTTTAAATGCCTTCCATTGCATATCCACTGTCAACCATTTAAGAATCAATTGCCAGTCAATCTTGGCCAATTCACGTCTCATACCCTCAAAGTTACCTTTCTTTAAGTTCAGAACCCTTGTTTCTGAATTAACAATGTCACTCTCCATCCTAATGAAGAACTCAACTCACTCTTGCCCAAGGGGCCACGAACAACAAGACTGCTAACTAAACCTTCCTCATTACTCAATACCCAGTCTAGAATAGCCTGCTCTCTCTTTGGTTCCTCTACATGTTGTTTAGAAACTATCCCGCATACAATCCAAGAAATTCTCTTCCTCAGCACCCCAGCCAATTTGATTCACCCAATCTATATGTAGATTGAAGTCACCCATTATAACTGTTTTACCTTTGTTGCACGCATTTCTAATTTCCTGTTTGATGCCATCCCCAACTCCACTACTACTGTTAGGTGGCCTGTACACAACACCCACTAGCGTTTTCTGCCCCTTAGTGTTTCGCAGCTCTACCCATATCAATTCCACATCCTCCAAGCTAATGTCCTTCCTTTCCATTGCGTTAATCTCCTCTCTAACCATAGAAACATAGAAAATAGGTGCAGGAGTAGGCCATTCATGGTTGATCATCCAACTCAGTATCCTGTACCTGCCTTCTCTCCATACCCCTTATCCCTTTAGCCACAAGGGCCACATCTAACTCCTTCTTAAATATAGCCAATGAACTGGCCTCAACTACCTTCTGTGGCAGAGAATCCACAGATTCACCACTCTCTGTGTGAAAAATGATTTTCTCATCTCGGTCCTAAGACTTTCCCCTTACTCTTAAAATGTGACCGCTTGTTCTGGACTTCCCCAACATCGGGAATAATCTTCCTGCATCTAGCCTGTCCAACCCCTTAAGAATTTTGTAAGTTTCTATAAGATCCCCCCTCAATCTTCTAAATTCTAGCGAGTACAAGCCGAGTCTATCCAGTCTTTCTGCATATGAAAGTCCTGCCATCCCAGGAATCAGGGATGGCAGGATAACCAGCAACACTACCCCACCTCCTTTTCCTTTCTGTCTATCCCTCCTGAATATTGAATATCCCTGGATGTTCAGCTCCCAGCCTTGGTCACCCTGGAGCCATGTCTCCGTGATCCCAACTATATCATAATCATTAATAGCTATCTGCACATTGAACTCATCCACCTTGTTACGAATGCTCCTTGCATTGAGACACAAAGCCTTCAGGCTTGTTTTTACAACGCTCTTACCCCTTATACAATTATGTTGAAAAGTGGCCCTTTTTGATTTTTACCCTGGATTTGTCTGCCTGCCACTTTTACTTTTCACCTTGCTACCTATTGCTTCTACCCCCATTTTACACCCCTCTGTCTCTGAGCAGAGAGAGTTCTGACCAGTGGGTTATGACCTCCATCGCAAGCCATGGCTAACCCTGAACAGAATCCTCACCCTCCATGCATGAACAGCCCATCACCTGCACAAGTGGGGATGATAGAAAGCCCTACTTGCAACTGTGGACATCCAGACCAGACCGCCGCACACATCGTGAATGACTGCCCACTGAGGGTTTTCCCTGGGGGCATCAAACCCATCCACCCAGTGACGGATGCTATCCTGGCCTGGATGTGTACCCTTGAACTACATCTTTAGGCTGTGCACGCCATACGCAAGAAGACCACCCCTTTTCCACCCCAGCCTCTCACCTCCCCTCCCAGCCCCCTGACTCTCTTCTCTCAGCCTCCTCCCTCAGATCTCTCTCCTGACTCTCTCTTCTCCTCTCTCGCCTCCTGACTCTCTCTCTCTCTGACCCTCCCCACTCTCTCTGACCCTCTCCCCTTATTCCTGCCCCTCTCAGCATTCCCCCTCAGATATCTCTCTCTCGACCCTCTCTTCTGACTCTCTCTCCACCCCTCGCCACTCTCTCTTTCCACTCTATCTCTCTCTGATCTCTCTATCTCTCCTCTCTCTCCTCTTTCTGATCTCTCTCTTTCCACCCTCTCTCTCCTCTCTCTCTCACCCTCCCTCTTCTCCCCCGGGTCCCCACTCTCTACCCGTGCCTGGGCCCTTTTCCACCGGTCCTCCTCCTCCTCTCCCCGGGCCGCGGCTCCATTTCATCTGCTCCCACCCCCCGTAACCGGGGGCTCGCGCTCCAACCCGCTAGCGGTTGATGATGCTCCACTTGTCGCTCGCGCTCAGGCTCAGGCCCAGGCCCCGCTCGGCGCTCGGCTCACCCCGCCTGACCTGGAGGACCATCTGTACTCCACTTGCCCGCTTGGAGGACCGCTGGCTCCCATCAGCAAAGATCCTATAGGGGGGTTGCACGTAAGGTCACCGGGTCATAGGGCTTGACGCACGGAGCCGCTCAATCCATCTGGAGGACATCCGTAACTTCCGGTATATGTTATTAATACAAGAAACACGTACTTTCCTACCTGTTAAAAACCGCCAAAATGTTGAATTTTTTCGCTGTAAAAAATTGTGGAAGTCGGGGTAAGTGTGAGAGACATGTACCCAACTTCAGAATTCCTAAAGTGAAGCGAAATGAAAGGAAAGAGAAGCGAGAGCTGAAGGGACAACAACAGCTAAAGTGCTTGGTGAACATTGGCCGTGCAGATATCGGAATTGAAAATATCGGGATTTATCGCGTTTGTTCGCTGCATTTCATTAACGGTAAGGCATTTTTTTTTATTTCTTTGGTATCTAAAAAGTCTCAGAAGTGGTAAATCTGGTTGTAAATTTAGCTTCAGAGGCGTTTTATTTTTGTATGTAAAAACCCACGAGAACCAGGGGCGATTTTAAAATTTTGCAGCCAGATTTATCCCTTCTGAAACTTTTTAGATGCCAAAGGAATCAAGAAAAAACACAAATAATGCCTTAGTTGTTGAAATGCAGTGAGCAAACGGCCAATGTTCGCCAAGCACTTGGGCTGTTGTTGTTCCTTTCAGCTCTCGCTTCAATCTACCGTAATTTCTCCTCACTTTTTTGAATTCTGAAGTTTCTCTCAGGCTTATCCCGATTTCCATAATTATTTACAGCGCAAAAATTTACCATTTCGGCGGGTTTTAACGGGCCCCCGCTACGCTGCAAACAATGGTAAGTGCCTACCCGCAGTTCATCGCGTGTAATCCACTTGGCGTAGCGTAGCAACAGTACGGGTCATGGGGTCGTGACCCGACTGCCGTGAAACCTCCCTATAGCGGACGGAGCAAGATAGACCACTCCTGCTAAATGCAATGGGCTGGTACACAAAAATGCTGGAGAAACTCAGCGGGTGCAGCAGCATCTATGGAGCGATGGAAATAGGCAACGTTTCGGGCCGAAACGTTGCCTATTTCCTTCGCTCCATAGATGCTGCTGCACCCGCTGAGTTTCTCCAGCATTTTTGTGTACCTTCGATTTTCCAACTTCTGCAGTTCCTTCTTTAACACAAGTGCAATGGGCTGACGTGTGGTAGCAACGGAGCGGAACATGGGCCTTTTTTTCATCCATTTCAGTAACCCGACCCGACTCGCAGTGTAATCAACGTTGCGGGGGAACAGTTTGTGTTAATAAATTAAAATTCTGAAAACGAGAAGATTTTTACCAAATAACTCTTATTTTTACGAGGATGTTTCCGTAACCGGCTTCCGTCTCCGCACTAATTATCTTTGCTCCGCTATGGGATCTTTGGTGCGGAGACGGAAATGGGGCCGAAAATATCCCATGACCGTACTGTGTCTTTTTCGTCAAGTGGTCTAACTTGCTTGCTATAGGATCTTTGCCCATTAGGGAGTGATATTGCTCTGTATCCTTCACTCTCCCCCCTTCATCTCCTCACTCCTACTGTTATCTCTAGTCCTCCATCCCCTCACTCCATTCACCAGTTCCTTCCCTCACTCCTCGTGTTCCTTCACCCTCCTCGCCCCTCCCTCCCTCCACCCATGCGCGTTCACTCCCTCGACTCCCACTGTGTTCACTCAACCCTTGCTCCTCTCTAGTCCTGCTCCCTCCATCCCTCCCCTCCCCCTCTTCTATAGCCCACCTCATGTGTTCCCTCCATCCCCCCCCCATTCTAGCCCACATCTCGCCACTGCCTCTACTGCCAATGTGTTCCCAAATTTACTCCCCCTCGACTCCTTTCCCCCCCCCACCACATATTTCCTCACCCCCCCCAACAACTCTCTCTGCTTCAGTTTGCAACTTTATTTTATTTCAAAAAATACTGAAGACAGAATATTCACAAACTTGCAGAAGTGGTGAAGTGTTTCCATTAACATTCTTTGGCAAAGGGAACGCGAATATGCTGTTGGTTTTAACGTGAATTTAACAGGTTTGTGTGCAAACAGGAGGGTGCTCTTTCTCCCCTCCCCCCACTCCACTCTCTGCCCACCCTCTGTCTATTACCCCACCCCCCTCTGTCTCTCATCTTCCCCTTCCCACTGTCCCCATCTCTCCCATGCCTCTGTCTCCCCACATCTCCATCTCTCCCCCACCCCCACTCCCGTCACCACACCCTCTCTTCCCTTCCCCTCTCACCACCCCTTTCTCTCACTCGTACTCTCTCACACTCCTCTCTCCCCCCTCCCATCCGTCTATCTGCCCTCACATCTCCCCCCTCCCGTCCTCGTCTCTCACAGCTCTGCAGCGTATTTATATGCAGCAGCTTCTCCATGTATTTACAGCGTTGACCACAGATTTGTTGATGCTTAATCTGTTCCTCGGGGCGGTGGGGATTCCAACCCCCTGCGCCCACTCCCCGGGACTCCACGAATGGGCACCACCACCACCAGGCTCGGTATCAGACCAACACGAAGCTCCGCTTGGTGACCAGTCTTAGCTTTGCCTGGGGACCTGTGACCGAACCAGTCATAGCTCCGCGAGGAGGAAGAGTCCGTAGGGCAGCTCCATGTGGAGACGGAAGATAGACACAAAACGCTGGAGTAACTCAGCGGGTCAGGAAGCATCTGTGGAGAGAAGGAATGGGCGACGTTTCGGGTCGAGACCCTTCTTCAGGGGAGAGGGAGATGCAGAGATAAGGAAGTGTAAGGCGTGTGAATGAGAGAATGGGGATGGAGATCAAGGAAAATGTAGGATAGAGCATTGTTGGAAAAGAGAGGTGGGGGCGGGATAAAGTCTGGTGAGTGATAGGTGGATACTGGTGAGGGAGGGGGGTGATAGGCGGATGGGTGGAGTCATTGACTAAGGCTGGGGGTGAAAAGCAGACAAAAAGAGGGTGAGATAAGGAGGGGAGGAGTCATTGAGTGATACAGTGCGGAAACAGGCCCTTCGGCCCAACACATCCATGCTGGTCAAGATGCCCCATTGGCCCACGTTTAGCACATATCTTGACACAGGTACAGGCCCTTCGGCCCATCGACTTCAATGGGACCACGACGTACTATCCCAGGATTGACCAATGCGGGACAGGAAACCTACGGCCCATCAAGTTATTAGTGACCAATAATGCTAACCCAACATTGAGCCACGCCGCAAGGAAATAGGCTCTTTGGCCCTTCGAGTTCGTTGTAACCGCCAATAACCTATCCCAATATTCAGATGTACAGGACAGCAACAGGCCTTTCGGTCCATCCAATTGCCAGTGACCCATAAGGCTAACCTTACATGGAGCTAAATAGCAGGTAAATAGGCCCTTCAGCCCATCGGGTTCATGGTGACCACGAAGTATCCCGATATATAGAGATATGCAGTACAGGACAGGCCCTTCAGCCCATCGCCCCCCTGATGGCCAATTACGCCAGCTGCCGGCTTTCGCAATTGAGGGTGCAGCGGGCCGGGAAGGGAGGGTATGAGAGGGGAGGGGAGGGGAGAGAGGGTCGGGAGGGTCGGGATGGGTGAGAGGTGAGGGAGGGGCAGGAGGGGGAGAGGGGCTGGAGGTGAGGGAGGGGCTGGTGAGGGAGGGGCTGGAGGGAAGAGAGGGTCTGGAGGGAGAGGCGGGAGAGAAGAGGGCCGGGAGGGGAGTGATGGGCGAGAGGGGACGGAGGTGAGGGAGGGGAGAGATGGGCTGGAGGTGAGGGTGGCGCGGGAGGGGAGAGAGGGTCGGGAGGGGCGGGTGGGGCCGAAGGGGAGAGAGGGGCGGGAGGGGCAGGAGGGGGAGGGAGGTGAGAGCGGTGAGGGAGGCGAGAGGGGAGGGAGTGAGCCGCTTTCCCCGGCAGGTTCTTAAGCTGCACCCAGGAGAACGGTCGGCGACTGGGCTCGGCCACTCGGCCACTCCAGGTAGGTTTGGAGTCGAGGAGGCGGCGGAGACCCGTACCAGAGGCCACAGTTTAAGAATAAGGTGACGGCCATTTAGGACTGAGATGGGGACCCAGAGAGTTGTGAATCTGTGGAAGGCAGTGGAGGCCAATTCACTAGATGTTTTCAAGAAAGAATTTGGCTCTTAGGGCTAAAGGAATCAAGGGATATGGGGAGAAAGCTGCCGGATGAGGTAGTTGAGGCTGGGACTATCCCAACATTTAAGAAACAGTTTGACAGGTACATGGATAGGACAAGTTTGGAGGGATATGGACCAAATACAGGCAGGTGGGACCAGTGTAGCCAGGACAAGTTGGTCGGTTTGGGCAAGTTGGGTCAAAGGGCCTGTTTCCACACTGCATCACTCTATTACTAACACAAAGTACTGGAGTAACTCGGCGGGTCAGGCGCGTCTCTGGAGAACATGGATAGGTGACATTTTGGAGTGCTGGAGTAACTCGGCAGCATCTGTGGAGAACAGGGATAGGTGACATTTTGGAGTGCTGGAGTAACTCGGCAGCATCTGTGGAGAACAGGGATAGGTGACATTTCGCATCAGGACCCTTCTTCAGACTGACGCAATGTTAACAGATGAGGGGGTGATCGGCAGATGTGAAGTAAGTGACAGAGGCAAGAGAAAATAAGGAGATAAAAGGGTGTGAGATAAGGAGAGAGGAATGTATACGTGCAGCTTTAAGGGACATTGGTCAGGTAGCATTTGGAGTATTGCATACAGTTCTGGTCACTCCATTACAGGACTGATGTGGAGGCTTTGGGGAAGGTGCAGAGATGGTTAACCAGAATGGTTTAAAAACAAGAAACTGCAGATGCTGGTTTACAAAAAAGGACACAACGTGAGTAACTCAGTGGGACAGGCAGCATCTTTGGAGAGAAGTAATGGGTGACGTTCGGGTCAAGACTAAAGAAGGGTCTCGACCCGAAACGTTACCCATTCCTTCCAGCATTTTGTATCTACCTAAACCTGGGTGCAACAGCCAGACCTGGGGCACGCAGCCGACCTGGATGTAACAGGCAAACCTGGGGCAAGTGAGCTGACCTGGGCGCTACAGCCAGTCCCGTGGCACGCAGGCTTTGGAGGTGTGTGGCGGTTGTCAGTCAAGTGCGAATAAGAGAGAAAACTGCTGCCTTGTCAACAGAAGCGCACAAAGCAGTTGGTATTAGTTTTGAAATTCTCATTATCCCTATTTTTGACCTGGTGTCTTCATTGCCGGGAAATACGGTATATGTTCATAATATTTTATCAAGAGCAAAGATCATAGAGTGGAGCGGGTCAGCGGGCGTTGGAGCTTACTCCTGTGTCAGCGTGAGTAACCTCAATTGGTCCTTTGAACTAGTATTGTCATAATATGATCACAACTGATTCAACTTGTCCCGGTGTGCTCCAGTTTTCCCCACCATCTCTCCACCTGCCGTCACCCTCCACCCCCCACCCAGTCATTCAGAGTGGAGGGGACCTGGAAGCCTTGCGCAATTTTTTTTCCTTTCTTTTTCTTTTTTCTTTTTTTGAGTGAGAAATTCGAGGTCCCTCCAGCCTTTTTTCAAAATTTAGCAACTCAAAATGGGGGTGCGTCTTCATTGCCGGGAAATACGGTATATGTTCATAATACTTTATTAAGAGATAAGGCTTTTGAAGACAAATTACTTTATAGAAGTCGACTGACTGCCTACCGGAGAGAACAATCTGCGCATGCGCGGTTTAAGAAGATTTTTTGAAAGTACTGACAGCTTACGGAGAGAACAATCTGCGCATGCGCGGTTTACAAGATTTTTTTTAAAGCCGACTGACTGCCTGCCCTGACTAATTACTCACGGCACGTGCCTGTGCCAGGCCTTGCCACACACATCGCACTCATAACGATTCTCCTTGTCGTGCCCCGCCATTTGGTCCTCCATCGAAGCTCAGCCCCTCGAAGATCAGCCCGCACACTGAGCAGATGGGGGGGGGGGGGGCTCACCGGCACCCTGGCCGCCCTCAATGGTCGCTCACGTCCCCATCTCTCCGTCCACCGCAACGGCTCCTAAACGGTGCAGGAGGGGAACGAACACAAGCTGGCAAACAGGACATTACTAATGCGTGAACATTGCTAGTGCTTGAAGGGGGGAAGAGATCAAGTGGGGGAGAGGGTGGGTGGAGGGGGAGGAGGGTGGAGTGAGGGGGGAGAGGAGGGGGGGGGAAGGGAGAAGTGGTGAGGAAGAAAGAGGAAAGTGGGGAAGGTGATGAGGATGGTGGAAGTGAGGGGAGGGGGAGGAGGGAGGGGGGGTTGTGATGGGAGAGTAAGGGGGTGAGTGAGGGGGAGGGGGAGAAGGGAGGGGATGAGGAAACAAGTGGGAGAAGGGGGGGTCCACACCGACCTGGGGGCAACGAGCATCCGGGCACCGTGTCGAGCCGCCTGCCCACACGTCCACCAGCCAGCCGCCCTGCACCATGACGTACTTCTACCACTCGCACCTGACGTCACCGCCAATCCAAGGGGGACTGCCGGCACCGCCCCGCCGGTGATTGGCGCTGAGTCACATGGGGGCGGCATGAGTGGGGGGGGGAGCGGGGTGAGGATCAGTGGGGAAGGAGTTGAGTGGGGGGTGGTAAGTGGGGGGAGGGTGTGAGTGGGGGAGCGAGTGAGTGGGGGGCAGCACACCGACCTGGGCGCACCGAGCATCTGGGAACGGCGTTGAACCGCCTGCCCGCCCTGTGCCCTGACGTCACCGCCAATCCGAGGGGGACTGTCGGCCCCGCACCCTGCCATTGCGCAGAGTCACGTGGGGGGTGGCATGCATTTTGGGAAGAAGGTCACACAGTGCTGGAGTCACTCCGCATCTGTGGAGAGAAGGAATGCGCGACGTTTCGGGTAGAGAAGGAATGGAGTTCAAGGAAAATGTAGAATAGATCATTGTTCGTTGGGAGAAGCTAACATAGACAATAGGTGCAGGAGTAGGGCATTCGGCCCTTCAAGCCAGCCATTCAATATGATCATGGCTGATCATCCAAAAATCAGTACCCCGTTCCTTCTTTTTTCCATCTCCCTTCATTCCGTTAGCCCGAAGAGCTAAATCTAACTGTCTTGAAAATGTGCAGTGAATAAGCGAGTTCGGTATTCCGACTGCGCATGCCCGGGTCAAAGGTCACTTGCTATAAACATTCTCGGTGGCTGTGCTGCTGCGTAGGTGCAGGTCTGCGTTTCGTCCGTGGTCGGCGTCGTACCCGGGTCTCCGGCGTTGTTGAGTTGCTGCTAGGCCGTCCCCGTCCACTCCCGGATGTCCCGTCCCTGTCCGGGGGCGGCCCTGGGCTGGCAGGGCAGTGGCGGCCCGGGCTTGCAGCCGGCGCGGACACCGGCTCCAGGTCGGCTCTGACTGTCCCGCCTGGTTGGCCGACAGCCCTGGACTGGCGGGGCGTGGTGGCAGCACCGGACTTGCAGACGGTGCGGATGGCTCCGGCCGGCCTCTGCTCCGGCTCCTGGGGACCGTCAGCTTCGCCTCTCACCTTGTTCGGTTGGCCATCTCGCTGCCGGCGGGGGCCGAGGGCCGGTCAAGCACACGGGTTGCTGCGGTGGCTCAGCGGGTCAGGCAACATCTCTGGAGAAGGGTCTCGACACGAAACGTCACCCATTCCTTTTTTCTGCGGGTGCTGCCTGTCCCGCTGTGTTGATGCAGCGTTTTGTGTGGGGGGTGGTAACTGGATCCTCGAGAGTTGGAGCCTCTTCTCCGCGCTGGCTGTGGACGCCGAGAATGTCTCTCCCCCTGTATCCCACTCGCATCTGCCCCCTCTCTCGCTACCTGGCACCCCCTTTCCTCAGATTAAATATATTTTTACACATACATTATGAATAAAGATAAAAATGCATAAACAGTTTATACAGACAGCGCTTTGTTCACTTTTTCTTAATAGCGAATGACCTTTGACAAATCCCATGATTCCTTGCGTTTTTCGGAACACTGAACTCACTTATTGTCCTCCGCTGCCTTCTGAGGTGGAGAATTCCACAGATTCGCAACTCTCTGTGTGAAAAAGTTTTCCCTCATCTCAGTCCTAAATGGCCTATAAACTGTGACCCCTGGTTCTGGACTCCCCCAACATTGGGAACATGTTTCCTGCATAAACCCTGTCCAATCCTTTAATAATTTTAAATGTTTCTATAAGATCCCCTCTGATCCTTCTAAATTCCTGCGAATACAAACCCACTCGACCCATGCTTTCATCATATGTCAGGCCCGCCATCCTGGGAATTAACCTGGTGAATTGTGCTGCACTCCCTCAATAGCAAGAATGTCCATCCTCAAATTAGGAGACGTAAACTGCACAAAATACTCCAGGTGTGGTCTCACCAGAACTGCAATCAGACCTCTTTGGTCCTAAATTTAAATTCTCTCCCAATAGCGTTCTGCACTGTGAGATTTGATTTGCTGCCTGCCCATTGCCTGGAGTGCTGTGAGACTGGATTTGCTGCCTGCCCTCTGCTTGAAGTGCTGTGAGATTGGATTTGCAGCCTGCCCTCTGCTTGAAGTGCTGTGAGATTGGACTTGCTGCCTGCCCACGGCTTGAATTGCTGTGACAATGGATTTGCTGCCCGTCCTCTCCTTGAAGTGCTGTGAGATTGGATTTGCTGCCTGCCCTCGGCTTGAAGTGCAGTGAGATTGGATTTGCAGCCTGCCCTCTGCTTGAAGTGCTGTGAGATTGGATTTGGTGCCTGCACTCTGCTTGAAGTGCTGTGAGATTGGATTTGCTGCCTGCCCTCTGCTTCAAGTGCTGTGAGATTGGATTTGCTGCATGCCCTCTGTTGAAGTGCTGTGAGATTGGATTTGCTGCCTGCCGTCTGTTTGAAGTGCTGTGAGATTGGATTTGCTGCCTGCCCTCAGTCTGAAGTGCTGTGAGATTGGATTTGCTGCCTGCCCTCTGCTCGAAGTGCTGTGAGATTGGATTTGCTGCCTGCCCTCTGTGCGAAGTGCTGTGAGATTGGATTTGCTGCCTGCACTCTGCTTGAAGTGCTGTGGGATTGGATTTGCTGCCCGCACTCTGCTTGTTTTTTTTTCTTTTCTACTCTTTCTTTCTATCTTCTTTTCTTCACTTTTCTTCTTTCACTCTTTTTTTTCTTTATCACACACTATATATCTCACGTTTTTCTATATTTTATTATCTATTCTCTTTTTCTTTTTCTTCTTAATAATAATTTAAAAAAATAAGAAGCTGTACATAAAATGTATTATGTCAATATATATTAGGAACTTTGGTGCCATATGATTGTACTTACTTCTAATAAAATTAAAATATTTTAAAAAAAAAGAAGTGCTGAGATATTGGATTTGCTGCCTGGCCCGCATTCTGCTTGAAGTGCTGTGAGATTGGATTTGCTGCCTGCCCTCTGCTTGAAGTGCTGTGGGATTTGCTGTTGAGCCAAAACCAAAGAGGCCAACGTCAGGCAACGCCATTGTAGTTGGGGACTCCATTGTGAGAGGTATGGACAGGGGTTTCTGCAGGAACAGACGGGATTCGAAGATGGTGTGCTTCCTTCCTGGTGCCAGGATCCAGGATGTCATGGACAGAGTGCAGAAAATCCTCAAGGGCGAAGGCGAACAGCCGGAAGTGGTAGTGCATGTCGGCACAAGCGATGTCGGAAAGAAGGGGATGAATATTCTGCAGCGTGACGTTAGAGTGGAAAAATACTGAAAAGCAGGACCTCCAGGGTTCTTATCTCCGGTTTGCTTCCAGTTCCTCGTGCTGGCGAGAGCAGGAACAGGGAGATACGGGACCTGAATGTGTAGCTGAGGAACAGGTGCAGGAGGCAGGGATTTCGATTTTTAGGTCACTGGGATCTGTTTTGGAGTAAAGGGGAACTGTGGTCTCAGGGGTCTGTGTTGGGTCCACTGTTGTTTGTCATGTACATCAATGATCTGGATGATGGGGTGGAAAATTGGATTAATAAGTATGCAGATGATACTAAGATAGGTGGTGTTGTGGATAATGAAGTAGATTTTCAAAGTCTACAGAGAGATTTAGGCCATTTGGAAGAGTGGGCTGAAAGATGGCAGATGGAGTTTAATGCTGACAAATGTGAGGTGCTACATCTCGGCAGGACAAATCAAAATAGGACGTACACGGTAAACGGTAGCGAATTGAGGAATGCAGTTGAACAAAGGGATCTAGGAATAACTGTGCATAGTTCCCTGAAGGTGGAATCTCATGTAGATAGGGTGGTAAAGAAAGCTTTTGGTGTGCTGGCCTTTATAAATCAGAGCATTGAATATAGAAGTTGGGATGTAAGGTTAAAATTGTACAAGGCATTGGTGAGGCCAATTCTGGAGTATGGAGTACAATTTTGGTCGCCTAATTATAGGAAGGATGTCAACAAAATAGAGAGTACAGAGGAGATTTACCAGAATGTTGCCTGGGTTGCAGCAACTAAGTTACAGAGAAAGGTTGAACAAGTTAGGTCTTTATTCTTTGGAGCGCAGAAGGTTAAGAGGGGACGTGATAGAGGTCTTTAAAATTATGAGCGGGTTAGACAGAGTGGACGTGGATAAGCTTTTCCAATTGAGAGTAGGGAAGATTCAAACAAGGGGACATGACTTGAGAATTAAGGGACAGAAGTTTAGGGGGAACATTAGGGGGAACTTCTTTACTCAGAGAGTGGTAGCTGTGTGGAATGAGGGCTCTTAGGGCTAAAGGAATCAAGGGATATGGGGAGAAAGCTGCCGGATGAGGTAGTTGAGGCTGGGACTATCCCAACATTTAAGAAACAGTTTGACAGGTACATGGATAGGACAAGTTTGGAGGGATATGGACCAAATACAGGCAGGTGGGACCAGTGTAGCCATACAAGTTGGTCGGTTTGGGCAAGTTGGGTCAAAGGGCCTGTTTCCACACTGCATCACTCTATTACTAACACAAAGTACTGCAGTAACTCGGCGGGTCAGGCAGCGTCTCTGGAGAACATGGATAGGTGACATTTTGGAGTGCTGGAGTAACGCGGCAGCATCTGTGGAGAACAGGGATAGGTGACATTTTGGAGTGCTGGAGTAACTCGGCAGCATCTGTGGAGAACAGGGATAGGTGACATTTCGCATCAGGACCCTTCTTCAGACTGACGCAATGTTAACAGATGAGGGGGTGATCGGCAGATGTGAAGTAAGTGACAGAGGCGAGAGAAAATAAGGAGATAAAAGGGTGTGAGATAAGGAGAGAGGAATGTATACGTGCAGCTTTAAGGGACATTGGTCAGGTAGCATTTGGAGTATTGCATACAGTTCTGGTCACTCCATTGCAGGACTGATGTAAAGGCTTTGGGGAAGGTGCAGAGATGGTTAACCAGAATGGTTTAAAAACAAGAAACTGCAGATGCTGGTTTACAAAAAAGGACACAAAGTGAGTAACTCAGTGGGACAGGCAGCATCTTTGGAGAGAAGTAATGGGTGACGTTCGGGTCAAGACTAAAGAAGGGTCTCGACCCGAAACGTTACCCATTCCTTCCAGCATTTTGTATCTACCTAAACCTGGGTGCAACAGCCAGACCTGGGGCACGCAGCCGACCTGGATGTAACAGGCAAACCTGGGGCAAGTGAGCTGACCTGGGCGCTACAGCCAGTCCCGTGGCACGCAGGCTTTGGAGGTGTGTGGCGGTTGTCGGTCAAGTGAGAATAAGAGAGAAAACTGCTGCCTTGTCAACAGACGCGCACAAAGCAGTTGGTATTAGTTTTCAAATTCTCATTATCCCTATTTTTGACCTGGCGTCTTCATTGCCCGGAAATACGGTATATGTTCATAATACTTTATCAAGAGCAAAGATCATAGAGTGGAGCGGGTCAGAGGGCGTTGGAGCTTACTCCTGTGTCAGCGTGAGTAACCTCAATTGGTCCTTTGAACTAGTATTGTCATAATATGATCACAACTGATTCAACTTGTCCCGGTGTGCTCCAGTTTTCCCCACCATCTCTCCACCTGCCGTCACCCTCCACCCCCCACCCAGTCATTCAGAGTGGAGGGGACCTGGAAGCCTTGCGCAATTTTTTCCTTCTTTTTTTTTCTTTTTTTGAGTGAGAAATTCGAGGTCCCTCCAGCCTTTTTTCAAAATTTAGCAACTCAAAATGGGGGGTGCGTCTTCATTGCCGGGAAATACGGTATATGTTCATAATACTTTATTAAGAGATAAGGCTTTTGAAGACAAATTACTTTATAGAAGTCGACTGACTGCCTACCGGAGAGAACAATCTGCGCATGCGCGGTTTTCATGATTTTTTTTAAAGCCGACTGACTGCCTGCCCTGACTAATTACTCACGGCACGTGCCTGTGCTAGGCCTTGCCACACACATCGCACTCATAACGATTCTCCTTGTCGTGCCCCGCCATTTGGTCCTCGAAGCTCAGCCCCTCGAAGATCAGCCCGCACACTGAGCAGATGGGGGGGGGAGGCTCACCGGCACCCTGGCCGCCCTCAATGGTCGCTCACGTCCCCATCTCTTCGTGCACCGCAACGGCTCCTAAACCCTGCAGGAGGGGAATGAACACAAGCTGGCAAACAGGACATTACTAATGCGTGAACATTGCTAGTGCTTGAAGGGGGGAAGAGATCGAGTGGGGGAGGGGGGTATAGGGAGGGGAAGAGGGTGGGTGGAGGGGGAGGAGGGTGGAGTGAGGGGGGAGAGGAGGGGGGGGGAGGAAGGGAGAAGTGGTGAGGAAGAAAGAGGAAAGTGGGGAAGGGGATGAGGATGGTGGAAGTGAGGGGAGGGGGAGGAGGGAGGGGGGGTTGTGATGGGAGAGTAAGGGGGTGAGTAAGGGGGAGGGGGAGAAGGGAGGGGATGAGGAAACAAGTGGGAGAAGGGGGGGTCCACACCGACCTGGGGGCAACGAGCATCCGGGCACCGTGTCGAGCCGCCTGCCCACACGTCCACCAGCCAGCCGCCCTACACCATGACGTACTTCTACCACTCGCACCTGACGTCACCGCCAATCCGAGGGGGACTGTCGGCCCCGCACCCTGCCATTGCGCAGAGTCACGTGGGGGGCGGCATGCATTATGGGAAGAAGGTCACACAGTGCTGGAGTCACTCCGCGTCTGTGGAGAGAAGGAATGCGCGACGTTTCGGGTAGAGAAGGAATGGAGTTCAAGGAAAATGTAGAATAGATCATTGTTCGTTGGGAGAAGGTAACATAGACAATAGGTGCAGGAGTAGGGCATTCGGCCCTTCAAGCCAGCCATTCAATATGATCATGGCTGATCATCCAAAAATCAGTACCCCGTTCCTTCTTTTTTCCATCTCCCTTCATTCCGTTAGCCCGAAGAGCTAAATCTAACTGTCTTGAAAATGTGCAGTGAATAAGCGAGTTCGGTATTCCGACTGCGCATGCCCAGGTCAAAGATCACTTGCTATAAACATTCTCGGTGGCTGTGCTGCTGTGTAGGTGCAGGTCTGCGTTTCGTCCGTGGTCGGCGTCGTACCCGGGTCTCCGGCGTTGTTGAGTTGCTGCTAGGCCGTCCCCGTCCACTCCCGGATGTCCCGTCCCTGTCCGGGGGCGGCCCTGGGCTGGCAGGGCAGTGGCGGCCCGGGCTTGCAGCCGGCGCGGACACCGGCTCCAGGTCGGCTCTGACTGTCCCGCCTGGTTGGCCGACTGGCGGGGCGCGGTGGCGGCACCGGACTTGCAGACGGTGCGGATGGCTCCGGCCGGCCTCTGCTCCGGCTCCCCGGGACCGTCAGCTTCGCCTCTCACCTTGTCCGGTTGGCCATCTCGCTGCCGGCGGGGGCCGAGGGCCGGTCAAGCACACGGGTTGCTGCGGTGGCTCAGCGGGTCAGGCAACATCTCTGGAGAAGGGTCTCGACACGAAACGTCACCCATTCCTTTTTTCTGCGGGTGCTGCCTGTCCCGCTGTGTTGATGCAGCGTTTTGTGTCCCCCCGTTGATGGCTGGTGCTCGGCTTTCGCCGGTGCTGGGGGGGGGGGGGGTTGGCCGGCGGCCGCTGGGTGGGACGGCGAGTGCGGCTGGCGGTACCCCGAACTGGATCCTCGAGAGTTGGAGCCTCTGGCTGTCGACGCCGAGAATGTCTCTCCCCCTGTATCCCACTCGCATCTGCCCCCTCTCTCGCTACCTGGCACCCCCTTTCCTCGGATTAAATATATATTTACACATACATTATGAATAAAGATAAAAATGCATAAACAGTTTATACAGACCGCTTTGTTCGCTTTTTCTTAATAGCGAATGACCTTTGACAAATCCCATGACTCCTTGCGTTTTTCGGAACACTGAACTCACTTATTGGCCTCCGCTGCCTTCTGAGGTGGAGAATTCCACAGATTCACAACTCTCTGTGTGAAAAAGTTTTCCCTCATCTCAGTCCTAAATGGCCTATAAACTGTGACCCCTGGTTCTGGACTCCCCCAACATCGGGAACATGTTTCCTGCATAAACCCTGTCCAATCCTTTAATAATTTAAAATGTTTCTATAAGATCCCCTCTGATCCTTCTAAATTCCTGCGAATACAAACCCACTCGACCCATTCTTTCATCATATGTCAGTCCCGCTATCCTGGGAATTAACCTGGTGAATTGTGCTGCACTCCCTCAATAGCAAGAATGTCCATCCTCAAATTAGGAGACATAAACTGCACAAAATACTCCAGGTGTGGTCTCACCAGAACTGCAATCAGACCTCTTTGGTCCTAAATTTAAATTCTCTCCCAATAGCGTTCTGCACTGTGAGATTTGATTTGCTGCCTGCCCATTGCCTGGAGTGCTGTGAGACTGGATTTGCTGCCTGCCCTCTGCTTGAAGTGCTGTGAGATTGGATTTGCAGCCTGCCCTCTGCTTGAAGTGCTGTGAGATTGGACTTGCTGCCTGCCCACGGCTTGAATTGCTGTGACAATGGATTTGCTGCTCGTCCTCTCCTTGAAATGCTGTGAGATTGGATTTGCTGCCTGCCCTCGGCTTGAAGTGCAGTGAGATTGGATTTGCAGCCTGCCCTCTGCTTGAAGTGCTGTGAGATTGGATTTGGTGCCTGCACTCTGCTTGAAGTGCTGTGAGATTGGATTTGCTGCCTGCCCTGCTTCAAGTGCTGTGAGATTGGATTTGCTGCATGCCCTCTGTTGAAGTGCTGTGAGATTGGATTTGCTGCCTGCCGTCTGTTTGAAGTGCTGTGAGATTGGATTTGCTGCCTGCCCTCAGTCTGAAGTGCTGTGAGATTGGATTTGCTGCCTGCCCTCTGCTCGAAGTGCTGTGAGATTGGATTTGCTGCCTGCCCTCTGCGCGAAGTGCTGTGAGATTGGATTTGCTGCCTGCACTCTGCTTGAAGTGCTGTGGGATTGGATTTGCTGCCCGCACTCTGCTTGTTTTTTTTCTTTTCTACTCCTTCTTTCTATCTTCTTTTCTTCACTTTTCTTCTTTCACTCTTTTTTTTCTTTATCACACACTATATATCTCACGTTTTTCTATATTTTATTATCTATTCTCTTTTTCTTTTTCTTCTTAATAATAATTTAAAAAAATAAGAAGCTGTACATAAAATGTATTATGTCAATATATATTAGGAACTTTGGTGCCATATGATTGTACTTACTTCTAATAAAATTAAAATATTTTTAAAAAAAAGAAGTGCTGAGATATTGGATTTGCTGCCTGGCCCGCATTCTGCTTGAAGTGCTGTGAGATTGGATTTGCTGCCTGCCCTCTGCTTGAAGTGCTGTGGGATTTGCTGTTGAGCCAAAACCAAAGAGGCCAACGTCAGGCAACGCCATTGTAGTTGGGGACTCCATTGTGAGAGGTACGGACAGGGGTTTCTGCAGGAACAGACGGGATTCGAGGATGGTGTGCTTCCTTCCTGGTGCCAGGATCCAGGATGTCATGGACAGAGTGCAGAAAATCCTCAAGGGCGAAGGCGAACAGCCGGAAGTGGTAGTGCATGTCGGCACAAGCGATGTCGGAAAGAAGGGGATGAATATTCTGCAGCGTGACGTTAGAGTGGAAAAATACTGAAAAGCAGGACCTCCAGGGTTGTTATCTCCGGTTTGCTTCCAGTTCCTCGTGCTGGCGAGAGCAGGAACAGGGAGATACGGGACCTGAATGTGTAGCTGAGGAACAGGTGCAGGAGGCAGGGATTTAGATTCTTAGGTCACTGGGATCTGTTTTGGAGTAAAGGGGAACTGTGGTCTCAGGGGTCTGTGTTGGGTTCACTGTTGTTTGTCATGTACATCAATGATCTGGATGATGGGGTGGAAAATTGGATTAGTAAGTATGCAGATGATACTAAGATAGGTGGTGTTGTGGATAATGAAGTAGATTTTCAAAGTCTACAGAGAGATTTAGGCCATTTGGAAGAGTGGGCTGAAAGATGGCAGATGGAGTTTAATGCTGACAAATGTGAGGTGCTACATCTCGGCAGGACAAATCAAAATAGGACGTACACGGTAAATGGTAGCGAATTGAGGAATGCAGTTGAACAAAGGGATCTAGGAATAACTGTGCATAGTTCCATGAAGGTGGAATCTCATGTAAATAGGGTGGTAAAGAAAGCTTTTGGTGTGCTGGCCTTTATAAATCAGAGCATTGAATATAGAAGTTGGGATGTAAGATTAAAATTGTACAAGGCATTGGTGAGGCCAATTCTGGAGTATGGAGTACAATTTTGGTCGCCTAATTATAGGAAGGATGTCAACAAAATAGAGAGTACAGAGGAGATTTACTAGAATGTTGACTGGGTTTCAGCAACTAAGTTACAGAGAAAGGTTGAACAAGTTAGGTCTTTATTCTTAGGAGCGCAGAAGGTTAAGAGGGGACTTGATAGAGGTCTTTAAAATTATGAGCGGGTTAGACAGAGTGGACGTGGATAAGCTTTTCCCATTGAGAGTAGGGAAGATTCAAAGAAGGGGACATGACTTGAGAATTAAGGGACAGAAGTTTAGGGGGAACTTCTGTACTCTCAACAAAATAGAGAGTACAGAGGAGATTTACTAGAATGTTGCCTGGGTTTCAGCAACTAAGTTACAGAGAAAGGTTGAACAAGTTAGGTCTTTATTCTTTGGAGCGCAGAAGGTTAAGAGGGGACTTGATAGAGGTCTTTAAAATTATGAGCGGGTTAGACAGAGTGGACGTGGATAAGCTTTTCCCATTGAGAGTAGGGAAGATTCAAACAAGGGGACATGACTTGAGAATTAAGGGACAGAAGTTTAGGGGGAACATTAGGGGGAACTTCTTTACTCAGAGAGTGGTAGCTGTGTGGAATGAGCTTCCAGTGGAAGTGGTGGAGGCAGGTTCGATGTTATACTTTAAAAATAGATTGGATGGGTATATGGACGGGAAAGGAATGGAGGGTTATGGTCTGAGTGCAGGTAGATGGGACTTGGGGGAAGTATTTATTTTTAATTTAAAACAAAAAATGTTAAAAATGTTCGGCACGGACTTGAAGGGCCGAGATGGCCTGTTTCCGTGCTGTTATGGTTATATGGTTATATAGGTACTTCGGATCTGTCTTCACTAAAGAAGACACAAACACTCCCAGATGTACTGGAGGACAGAAACATAAAAAATAGGTGCAGGAGAAGGCCATTCGAGCCTGCACCGCCATTCAATATGATCATGGCTGATCATCCAACTCAGTATCCTGTACCTGCCTTCTCTCCATACCCCCTGATATCTTTAGCCACAAGGGCCGCATCTAACTCCCTCTTAAATATAGCCAATGAACTCGCCAGAACTACCTACTCTGGCAGAGAATTCCAGAGATTCACCACTCTAAGGATCTAAGGGGGTAGAGGAACTGAAAGAAATTTTCATTAGGCGAGAAATAGTATTGGGTAGGCTAATGGGACTGAAGGATCAGGGAGGTGCAGCGACTTAGGCGTCCTTGTGCACCGGTCACTGAAAGTCGGCTTACAGGTACAGCAGGCAGTGAAGATAGCTAATGGAATGTTGGCCTTCATTACAAGAGGATTTCAGTATAGGAGTAAAGAGGTTCTTCTGCAGTTGTATAGGGCTCTGGTGAGACCACATCTGGAGTATTGTGTACAGTTTTGGTCTCCTAATTTGAGGAAGGACATCCTTGTGATTGAGGCAGTGCAGCGTAGGTTCACGAGATTGATCCCTGGGATGGCAGGACCGTCATATGAGGAAAGATTGAAAAGACTAGGCTTGAATTCACTGGAGGTTAGAAGGATGAGGGGCTATCATATAGAATCATATAAAATTATAAAAGGACTGGACAAGCTAGATGCAGGAAAAATGTTCCCAATGTTTGGCGAGTCCAGAACCAGGGGCCACAGTCTTAGAATAAAGGGGAGGTCATTTAAGACTGAGGTGAGAAAAAACTTTTTCACCCAGAGAGTTGTGAATTTATGGAATTCCCTGCCACAGAGGGCAGTGGAGGCCAAGTGCTGGATGGATTTAAGAGAGAGTTAGATAGAGCTCTTGGGGCTAGTGGTAAGGTATAAGGGGAGAAGGCAGGCACGGGTTATTGATAGGGGACCATCAGCCATGATCGCAATGAATGGCTGTGCTGGCTCGAAGGGCCGAATGGCCTCCTCCTGCACCTATTTTCTATGTTTCTAGTGGATTTGCTGCCTGCACTCTGCTTGAAGTGGTATGAGATTGGATTTGCTGACTGCACTCTGCTTGAAGTTCTGTGAGATTTGATTTGCTGCCCGCACTCTGCTTGAAGTGCTGTGAGATTGGATTTGCTGACCGCACTCTGCTTGAAGAGCTGTGAGTTTGGATTTGCTGCCCGCCCTCTGCTTGAAGTGCTGTGGGATTAGATTTGCTGCCCACCCTCTGCTTGAAGTGCTGTGAGGTTGGATTTGCTGCCTGGCCTGCACTCTGCTTGATGTGCTGTGAGATCGGATTTGCTGCCTGGCCTGCACTCTGCTTGAAGTGCTGTGAGATTGCATTTGCTGCCTTGCCCACACTCTGGATTTGCTGCCTGCCCTCTGCTTGAAGTGCTGTGAGATTGGATTTGCTGCCCGTCCTCTGCTTGAAGTGCTGTGAGATTGGATCTGCTGCCTGCTTCTGTGCAGAACATGGATAGGTGATGTTTCACAGAGTGCTGGAGTAACTCAGCGGGTCTGGCAGTATTTGTGGAGAACATGGGCAGGTGACGTTTCAGAGTGCTGGAGTAACTCAGCAGGTCAGGCAGCATCTCTGGAGAACAGGGATAGATGACATTTCGGGTTGGGACCCTTCTTCAGAATGACACTATTTTATCAGCTGAGGGGGTGATCGGCAGATGAGTGAAGTAAGTGACAGGCGAGTGAAAATAAGCAAATAAAAGGGTGTGAGACAAGGAGAGAGGAATGTATATGTGCAGCTTTAAGGGACCATTTGGTCAGGTCAGGTAGCATTTGGAGTATTGCATACAGTTCTGGTCACTCCATTACAGGACTGATGTGGAGGCTTTGGGGAAGATGCAGAGATGGTTAACCAGAATGTTTTAAAAATAAGGATCTGCAGATGCGTGTTTGCAAAATAGGACACAAAATGCTGGAGTAACTCAGCGGGACAGGCAGCATCTCATGAGAAGGAATGGGTGACGTTCGGGTCGAGACTGAAGAAGGGTTGAGGCTGGGACTATCCCAACGTTTAAGAAACAGTTAGACAGGTACATGGATAGGACAAGTTTGCAGGGATATGGACCAAACGCAGGCAGGTGGGACTAGTATAGCTGGGGCATGTTGATCGGTGTGGGCAAGTTGGGCCGAAGTGCCTGTTTCCACACTTCATCAGTCGATGACTATAACAGAAAGTGCTGCAGTAACTCGGCGGGTCGGGCAGCATCTGTGGAGAACATGGATCTGGAGAGACCGGCGCAGACTTGTTAGCTTAGTTTCAGTTTACCTTGTGAGATGGTAGAAATAGCAGTTTTTTACCATGAGCTGAGCTGTGTCATGAGCCGAGCCAAAAAGACTGTAAACCATGAGCTGAGCTGAGCCATGAGCAGAGCCAAAAAGACTGTAAGCCATGAGCTGAACCATGAGCTAAGCTGAAAGACTATAAGTAGAGCAAGTTTGTGATATGAATGGAACAGCGATTAAGAGCAGAAAGTGATGGACTGTATTTAGTGTTGAATTACTTCAATTAAAACCAATGAATCAAGATTCAACAACGGAAAGACTCAATAGACAATAGGTGCAGGAATAGGCCATTCGGCAATTTCAGCCATTCAATGTGATCATGGCTGATCATCCGCAATCAGTACCCTGTTCCTGCCTTCTCCCCATATCCTCTGACTCCGCTATCTTTAAGAGCTCTATCTAGCTCTTTGAAAGTATCCAGAGAACCGGCCTCCACCTCCCTCTGAGACAGAGAATTCCACACTCACAACTCTCTGTGTGAAAAAGCGTTTCCTCATCTCCGTTCTAAATGGCTTACCCCTTATTCTTAAACTGTGGCCCATTTCTGGACTCCCCCAACATTCGGAACATGTTTCCTGCCTCTCCCGTGTCCAAACCCTGAATCTTATGTTTCAATAAGATTCCCTCTCATCCTTCTAAACTCCAGAGTATACAAGCCCAGTCTTTCCATTCTCTCAGTTTTGACACTTTTGCCATCCCAGGAATTAACCTTGTGAACCTACGCTGCACTCCCTCAATAGCAAGAATGTCCGTCCTGAAATTTGGAGACCAAAACTGCACACAATACTCCAGGTGTGGTCTCACTAGGGCCCTATACAACTGCAGAAGGACCTCTTTGCTCCTATTCTCAACTCCTCTTGTTATGAAGGCCAACATGCCATTCGCTTTCTTCACTGCCTGCTGTACCTGCATGCTTACTTTCATTTTCACTATTCACTCATTTTACTGACTCATTTTTATTGTTGCTGGAGCTGTTACGGTGAGTGCGTAAACTACATCTCTACTGCATCTTACGAGAAGTTATGGCTATCAAGGCGGGGCCTTGAGATCGTTACAAATACTGCCATTATAGCTGGAGTAACTCAGCGGGTCAGGCAGCATCTGTGGAGAATATGGATAGGTGATGTTTCACAGAGTGCTGGAGTAACTCAGTGGGTCAGGCAGCATTTGTGGAGAACATGGGCAGGTGACGTTTCACAGAGTGCTGGAGTAACTCAGCGGGTCAGGCAGCATCTCCGGAGAACAGGGATAGATGACATTTCGTGTTGGGACCCTTCTTCAGACTGACACTATGTTAACAGATGAGGGGGTGATCGGCAGATGAGTGAAGTAAGTGACAGAGGCGAGAGAAAATAAGGAGATAAAAGGGTGTGAGATAAGGAGAGAGGAATGTATATGTGCAGCTTTAAGGGATAATGGTCAGGTAGCATTTGGAGTATTGCATACAGTTCTGGTCACTTCATTATAGGACTGATGTGGAGGCTTTGGGGAAGGTGCAGAGATGGTTAACCAGAATGGTTTAAATACAAGGAACTGTAGATGCTGGTTTACAAAAAAGGACACAAAACGGTGGAGTAACTCAGCGGGACAGGCAGCATCTCTGGAGAGGAATAGGTGACGTTTCGGGTCAAAACTGAAGAGGGTCTCGACCCGAAACATTACCCTTTCCTTCCAGCATTTTTGTGTCTACCTAAACACCGCCTATCCACGTCGTGGTGTGCCAGCAGGCTGGAGGAGCAGGCAAAGGCCCTTGCCACAGAGCGGGAAGGGGCACTGGCCGGTGTGGGTGGACTCGCCGGTGCTCCAGCAGGTGGTCAAGGCGGGTGAAGCCCTTACCACAGGACGGGCAGGGGAAGGGACGCACACCCCTGTGGGTACGCCAGTGCTGCCACAGGCTGGACATGTGGGTGAAACCCTTGCCACACTCAGCGCACTCAAAGGGTTTCTCTCTGGTGTGTAACCGCTGGTTTTCCCGCTGCCTCCGTGCGCTCTTGAAACGCTTGCCACAGTGGGAGCAGCCGCTCACCGGCATGGGCCCGCCGGTGCTGCCGCAACCCCCGCGAGCTGTCAAACGCCTCCCCGCAGTATGGGCAGTCGTAGGGCTGGCCACTGGTGTGCACGCGCTGGTGAGACAGGGAGTGGGAGGCCATGGCAAAGCGATCTCCACACACTGGGCTGGGGATGGGACAGTCGCCTGCGTGCACCCGCTGATGGGACAGTAACTTGGTGGAGCACGTGAAGCCCTTGCCGCATTTGGCGCAGGTGAAGGGGCGTTCGCCAGTGTGAGTGCGCTGGTGCCCCAGCAGGTTGCTGGAGTGGGTGAAGCTCTTGCTGCAGTCGCTGCAGGTGTAGGGCTGCTCCCCGGTGTGCAGGCGCCTGTGCACCTTCAGGTGCGTGGATGACTTGAAGCCTTTGGCGCAGTCGGAGCAGGTGAAGGGCCGCTCACTGCTGTGCACCCGCCGGTGCACCTGCAGCCCTGACGACTGGGCAAAGCTCTTGCCGCAGGTGGAGCAGCGATAGGGCTTCTCGCCCGTGTGCACTCGCCGGTGGACCTTCAGCTGTTGCGCCCTCTTGAAGCTCTTGCCACAGTCGGAGCAGCCGAAGGGCCTGGGAAAGGGACGGTCGCCGGTGTGCACCTGCTGGTGCTCCAGCAGTCTGGTGGAGCAGGTGAAGCCCTTGCCACACTGGGCGCAGGTGTAGGGCCGCTCGCCGGTGTGGGTGTGCTGGTGCTCCAGCAGGCTGTTGGACTGGGCGAAGCCCTTGCCGCAGATGCTGCAGGTGTAGGGCCGCTCCCCGGTGTGTAGGCGCCTGTGCACCTTCAAGTCCGGCGACGACTTGAAGCGTTTACCACAGTCGGAGCAGGTGAAGGGCCGCTCACTGCTGTGCACCCGCCGGTGCCGTCGTAGCCCCCACAACCGGGCGAAGCTCTTGCCACAGGTGGAGCAGCCATAGGGCTTCTCGCCCGTGTGCACTCGCCGGTGGATCTTCAGTTCCTGCGCCGTCTTGTAGCTCTTGCTGCAGTTGGAGCAGTCGAAGGGGCGTTCTCCTGTGTGCACTCGCTGGTGGACCTTCAGGTCCTTCGCCGTCTTGAAGCCTTTGCTGCAGTCGGAGCAGTCGAAGGGGCGTTCTCCCGTGTGCACCCTCCAGTGGATCTCAAGCAGGCTCGGGCTCTGCCAGGCCTTGCCACACACGTCGCACTCATAACGCTTCTCCTTGTTGTGCCCCGTCATGTGGTCCTCCACCGTAGCTCAGCCCCTCGAAGCTCAGCCCGCACTCCGAGCAGAAGGTGGGGGGGGGGGAAGCTCATCGGCACCCTGGCTGCCCTCAATGGTCACTCACGACCCCATCTCTCCATCCACAGCAACGGTTCCTAAACCCTGCAGGAGGGGAACACAGAAGGTCAACAAGCTGGCAAACAGGACATTTCTAACACGTGAACATTACTGGTGCTTGAAGGGGGGGGGGGTAGAGGGGATGGGGAGGATGGGGTGAATGGGGGAGAGAGGAGGGGGGGAAGGAGGGGAGAGGTGGTGAGGCAGGAAGGGCGGGAAGTGTGGAAGAGGGATGCGGACGGTGGAAGTGAGGGGAGGGGGAGAGGGGTTATGACGGGAGGGCGGGGGTGGAGAGGGAGTTGTGTGAGGGGGTGAGAGGAGGGGGAGGTGGAGAAGGGAGGGGGTGAGGAAGCGTGGGAGAAGGGGGGCGCACGACCAGCGCGCTGACGTCACCGCCAATCCGAGGGGGGCTGCCGGCCACGCACCCTGCCATTGCGCAGTCACGTGGGAGGGGGGGGGGGAGCGTGCATCATGGGAAGAAGGTCACACAGTGCTGGAGTCACTCAGCTGTTCGGGCAGCGACTGTGGAGAGAAGGAATGCGTGACGTTTCGGGTCATGACCCTTCTTCAGTCTGATGGGAGGTACAGAGATAAGGAAGTATAAGGAGTGAAAACAGGACAAAGGGAATTCAGTTCAAGGAAAATGTAGAATAGATCATTGTTAGTTGGGAGAAGGCAATAGGCCTATTTATAATTTATGTTTAAAAATAAAAACATAGACAGTAGGTGATGGAGTAGGCCATTCAGCCCTTCGAGCCAGCACCGCCATTCAATATGATCATGGCTGATCATCCAGAATCTAAGTACCCCGTTCCTGCTTTTTCCCCATATCACTTGATTCCGTTAGCCCAAGAGTAGCGATGTTACAAAACTTACCTTCAGTGGCACTGCAGTTCTGCCACTGGCCGTGTGCGCGACTTTGGCGCCTTTGAGGGGGGGCGGGATTAAAATCCAGTTTTCTACCGCCTGTCCGAGGCGGATTTCCTCGGGCTGCTAGCTGATGCAGAAAAATCGTTCCGACTTCCATTCCCGATTTGTTTTGTAAATTTTAAATCGCGAGACAATTTCATAATTATATTAAAATAAAAAGCGACTTCTAACGCCGTCAACACGTACAACGTGACGGATCTCAAGTACGGGACAAAACGCGGTGTAAGTCGTGTATTTTACATATAAACATGCTTCTTGGGATGACTTTAATCAATCCTCTATAAGCAAAAATGTGATTTGGGCCCCATACAAACCAGCAGTGTTTTTCCTGCCGATATGGGGTTAAAATTCACCGCAAATGCAACGTTCCAATCGATCGCGTTCCAGAAGCAAGTTGATTAAAATGCCCCCCTTTTTTTTTTGAGATAAGCCGTCTAAATTGTCTATATTTTGTCTTATTCTCTCTCTCTATGATCATTATTTTTAAACTAAATATTCACAACAGTCACATGTATTGTGCAAAAAACAATCATTTGATTATATTTTGGGTAGATGTTTCTAGATTAATTTATGGGAATTAAACATTCAATTCCTTCCATCTGGGGAGTGCAGTGGAGAGATACGTTTTTTTGCCTTCCATCACAGCGCTGTGATGGATGTATGTGTAAATTGTGTTGTGTCTCGGGTCTTCTTTGTTTTGTATTGTATGGCTGCAGAAACGACATTTCGTTTGGACCTCAAGGGGTCCAAATGACAAATTTGTCCCTCAAAAGACAAATAAATTGAATTGGAATTGGATATAAATTCATGACAGTGAGATTTAAAAATCATGTTATATTGTGAATTCTTGTGTGAATGGGATTAGTTTGCTATTTGGGTACTTAGGCTATTAAAAAAAATTATCCTTTTCCTAAGGAATGGAATCTACAGGACATTGTTAATGGGAAAGTAATGGGCAGAAAGGCATGTCATGTGTGGTTTGAAGAGCAAAAACTTGTAGTTTACAATGCCAAAATTGAAAAGTTGAGGAAAAACAAGGTGTACAGAGATGCTTATTGGTTACAATCTGAGGAGTATGATGATGCTACTGATTATGATATGCCAATGTACCAACTAGCAACTGATCTTCTCCATAAAGACTTGGTCTATTGCTAGAAATTGTAATTTATTTACCTATCTCCTCCGGATTTACAGCATATTAAATATTAATATTAAAGTTCTGATCTTGAGAATATCACATTTTTTAATTTTCAAGGCAGTCTGGGTGTTTATTACTATTTCCGTCACAACGGTCAATTTTGTAATTAACTACATAGAAACTTAGAAAATAGGTGCAGGAGTAGGCCATTCGGCCCTTCGAGCCTGCACCGCCATTCGATATGATCATGGCTGATCATCCAACTCAGTATCCCATCCCTGCCTTCTCTCCATACCCCCTGATCCCTTTAGCCACAAGGGCCACATCTAACTCCCTCTTAAATATAGCCAATGAACTGGCATCAACTACCTTCTGTGGCAGAGAATTCCACAGATTCACCACTCTCTGTGTAAAAAATGATTTTCTCATCTCGGTCCTAAAATACTTCCCTCTTATCCTTAAACTGTGACCCCTAGTTCTGGACTTCCCCAACATCGGGAATAATCCTCCTGCATCTAGCCTGTACAACCCCTTAAGAATTTTGTAAATTTCTATAAGATCCCCCCTCAATCTTCTAAATTCTAGCGTGTACAAGCCGAGTCTATCCAGTCTTTCTTCATATGAAAGTCATGCCATCCTAGGAATCAGTCTGGTGAACCTTCTCTGTACTCCCTCTATGGCAAGAATGTCTTTCCTCAGATTAGGAGACCAAAACTGTATGCAATACTCCAGGTGTGGTCTCACCAAGACCCTGTACAACTGCAGTCGAACCTCCCTGCTCTTATACTCAAATCCTTTTGCTATGAATGCTAACATACCATTTGCTTTATTCATTGCCTGCTGCACCTGCATGCCTACTTTCAATGACTGGTGTACCATGACACCCAGGTCTCGTTGCATCTCCCCTTTTCCTAATCGGCCACCATTCAGATAATAGTCTACTTTCCTGTTTTTGCCACCAAAGTGGATAACCTCACATTTATCCACATTATACTGCATCTGCCATGCATTTGCCCACTCACCCAACCTATCCAAGTCACCTAGCAGCCTCCTAGCATCCTCCTCACAGTTAACACTGCCCCCCAGCTTCGTATCATCTGCAAACTTGGAGATGTTGCATTCAATTCCCTCATCCAGTTCATTAATATATATTGTAAATAGCTGGGGTCCCAGCACTGAGCCTTGCGGTACCCCACTAGTCACTGCCTGCCATTCTGAAAAGGACCCGTTTACTCCTACTCTTTGCTTCCTGTCTGCCAGCCAGTTCTCTATCCACATCAATACTGAACCCCCAATACCGTGTGCTTTAAGTTTGCATACTAATCTCTTATGTGGGACCTTGTCGAAAGCCTCGAGAAAGTCCACTGGTTCTCCCTTATCCACTCTACTAGTTACATCCTCGAAAAATTCTATAAGATTCGTCAGACATGATTTACCTTTCATAAATCCATGCTGACTTTGTCCAATGAATTCACCACTTTCCAAATGTGCTGCTATCCCATCTTTAATAACTGACTCCAGAATTTTCCCCACCACCGATGTTAGACTAACTGGTCTGTAATTACCCGTTTTCTCTCTCCCTCCCTTTTTAAAAAGCGGGGTTACATTAGCTACCCTCCAGTCCTCAGGAACTACTCCAGAATCTAAAGAGTTTTGAAAAATTATCACTAATGCATCCACTATTTCTGCAGCTACTTCCTTAAGTACTCTGGGATGCAACTTATCTGGCCCTGGGGATTTATCGGCCTTTAATCCATTTAATTTACCTAGCACCACTTCCCGGCTAACCTGGATTTCACTCAGTTCCTCCATCTCATTTAACCCCCGGTCCCTTGCTATTTCGGGCAAATTATTTATGTCTTCCTTAGTGAAGACAGAACCAAAGTAGTTATTCAATTGGTCTGCCATGTCCTTGTTCCCCATGATCAATTCGCCTGTTTCTGACTGCAAGGGACCTACATTTGTTTTAACTAATCTTTTCCTCTTCACATATCTATAAAAACTTTTGCAGTCAGTTTTTATGTTCCCTGCCAATTTTCTTTCATAATCTATTTTCCCTTTCCTAATTAAGCCTTTTGTCCTCCTCTGCTGGACTCTGAATTTGTCCCAGTCCTCTGGTAGGCTGCTTTTTCTGGCTAATTTGTACGCTTCATCTTTTGTTTTGATACTATCCCTGATTTCCCTTGTTATCCACGCATGCACTACCTTCCCTGATTTATTCTTTTGCCAAACTGGGATGAACAATTGTTGTAGTTCATCCATGCAGTTTTTAAATGCCTTCCATTGTATATCCACCGTCAACCCTTTAAGAATCATTTGCCAGTCTATCTTGGCCAATTCACGTCTCATAACCTCAAAGTCACCTTTCTTTAAGTTCAGGACCCTTGTTTCTGAATTAACAATGTCACTCTCCATCCTAATGAAGAACACAACCATATTATGGTCACTCTTGCCCAAGGGGCCATACACAACAAGACTGCTAACTAACCCTTCCTCATTACTCAATACCCAGTCTAGAATAGCTTGCTCTCTCGTTGGTTCCTCTACATGTTGGTTTAGAAAACTATCCCGCATACATTCCAAGAAATCCTCTTCCTCAGCACCCCTGCCAATTTGATTCACCCAATCTATATGTAGATTGAAGTCACCCATTATAATTGTTTTACCATTGTTGCACGCATTTCTAATTTCCTGTTTGATGCCATCCCCAACTCCACTACTACTGTTAGGTGGCCTGTACACAACTCCCACTAGCGTTTTCTGCCCCTTAGTATTTCGCAGCTCTACCCATATCGATTCCACATCCTCCAAGCTAATGTCCTTCCTTTCTATTGCATTAATCTCCTCCCTAACCAGCAACGCTACCCCGCCTCCTTTTCCTTTCTGTCTATCCCTCCTGAATATTGAATATCCCTGGATGTTCAGCTCCCAGCCTTGGTCACCCTGGAGCCATGTCTCCGTGATCCCAACTATATCATATTCATTAATAACTATCTGCACATTCAACTCATCCACCTTATTACGAATGCTCCTTGCATTAAGATACAAAGCCTTCAGGCTTGTTATTACAACACTCTTACCCCTTATACAATTATGTTGAAATGTGGCCCTTTTTGATTTTTGCCCTGGATTTGTCTGCCTGCCACTTTTACTTTTCACCTTGCTACCTATTGCTTCTACCCTCATTTTACACCCCTCTGCCTCTCTGCTCTTGCACCCATCCCCCTGCCACATTAGTTTAAATCCTCCCCGACAGCATTACAATTACAATTAGGTAATTAATTAATTATATGCTTAATTTCAGGTCATCCAAGTAAGATGTTTTATATTTGTTTCAGAATGCTTCAATCTATAATAACTGAAAATGTCTATCAGTTCTCTTGATTTTTAAGAAAGTTATGGGCTTTTGACTGTCCTCGATCACAGCTTTTGTATTAAGTCAATGGAAAAGCAATGCTAATTTCCAAGTATGAAAATGGCCATAACTGTTTTAATACTTGAGATATGAAAGTGTCAAAGGTGTCAAATTAAACTTCTTTTTATGCTTTATCTGATGGGATAAATTGCAGACTTGATTTTTAAAATATCAACATTTTGTAACATTGCTACCAAGAGCCAAATCTAACTTGAAAATCTAGTCTTGAAAACATCCAGTGAATAAGCGAGTTCAGTATTCTGACTGCGCATGCCCAGGTCATAGGTCACTTGCTATAAACACTCTCGGCAGCTGTGCTGCGTTTCGTCCGTGGTCGGGGTCGGGTTTCTGGGCGCTGTTGAGTTGCTGCTGGGCCTTCCCCGCCCCTCCCGGGTGTCCCATCCCTGTCCGGGGTAGCTCTGGGCTGGCGGGGCAGTGGCGGCCCGGACTTGCAGCCGGCGCGGAGGGGCGCTGGCTCTGGCTCGGCTCTGCTCCAGCTCCAGCTCCCAGGGGGCCGATTCCTCAGCGGGTCGGGGACCATCGGATGCGCCTCTCGCCTTGTCCAGTGGCTGTCGGTTGGCCACCTCGGTGCCGGCGGGAGCCGAGCGCCGGTCATGCACACGGGGTGCTGCAGTGGCTCAGCGGGTCAAGCAACATCTCTGGAGATGGGTCTAGACCTGAAACGTCACCCATTCCTTTTCTCTGGGGATGCTGCCTGTCCCGCTGAGCTGCTGCAACATTTTGTGTGCCTCCGTTGATGGCTGGTGCTTGGGGGCCGGCGGCCACTGGGGGGGGGGTGCGGCTGGCGGTCCCCGGCTCGTCTGGGAGCAGGTTTCTCGGGAGTTGGAGCGGGGTTGGGCTGGAGTTGGCGCTTCTCCGCGCTGGCTGTGTGCCTGGGGCTGCTGCTGCTCCGGGCCGGTGTCCCGTCAGTCCGGGGTCGCCCCAACGTCTTCGGCCACCCATCGGGCGGAGATGGAACACTCAGCGGGACAGGGGGCGGTTCAATGACGGTTCGGCAGCGTTTGCTGCGCCAGGGAACAGACCCGCACCTCATCCGCAGCCAGGATTGAACCCAGTTCCCTCTGCTGAGAATGTCTCTCCCCGTCTCCCACTCGCATCTGCCCCCTCTCTCTGTCTCTCGCTGTTACACCCCGATCTCCTGCTACCTGGCACCCCCGTTCCTCAGATTAAATATATTTTTAAACATAAATTATGAATAAAGAAAAGAATTTATACACAGATTATATAGCGATCACTTTGTTCGCTTTTTCTTTTTAGCGAATGACCTTTAACAAATCAATGATTCCTTGCATTTTTCGGAATACCAAACTCGCTTATTGGCCTCCACTGCTTTCTGAGGCATAGAATTCCACAGATTCACAACTCTCTGTGCGAAAAAGTTTTTCCTCATCTCAGTCCTAAATGGCCTACCCCTTATTCTTAAACTGTGACCCCCTGGTTTTGGACTCCCCCAACATCGGGAACATGTTTCCTGCATCTACCCTGTCCAATCCTTCAATAATTTAAAAAAATGGGATTTCTAGACCAATGGAAAGGGTGTGGCTCCCAAAACAATCTTAGCCAAAAGATCATTGTTTTTTCTCTCTCTCATCACAACTTTCTTGTAGTCTACGACTATAAGTTAATACCAATCATAAAAATAATGCTTGCTAGGCAATCTTCTTCATGAAACGAAATTTGTCAAGTGAAACACTTTGTAGTTATAGCAGAGACTGAGACACGAGAGCAGGTTGAAAAAACGAAGGCAACGAAAGCTGTTGGTTCGCACGTGCACAACTGATCCGGCCCTCATGGAAGTCGCATTTTGCCCAATCCGGCCCGTGACCCAATATGAGTTTGACACCCCTGCCTTACACATATAAACATACACACAAACTCACATACACAGAACATAACACGTACACAAACACATATTGTGCGCGCACGAGTACACTTTCTCCATGTACTACTTCCACCCAATCAACATGCAGTTATTGCAGTATCAGTCGTTGTAGTTACGTAAAATATACGATTATACGTATCGTATGATCATTACATATGTACTCTGACTGGATATCATTGGACCGAAGTCAGTTAACTGTGTTTGCATGATTGTTTTATCGAATGTTCTTGCTTAAACCTAAACTATTGTCTATAGTATTGAATGTGCAGTAAATTTGTGACGAGCAGTTGCGAAATGGATCACTTTACAAAGCCTAAGACCGTGGATGAAAGTGATTTAACAGGGATTGGATCTAATGAAAGTTCCAATGACGATCTTATTCATCCTGGACCTCGCGGTGATACACGGTCAAGCAGGGATGGGGAACAGCCCGATGCACCAGAAGCAGTACCGTTGTGTTCATCTGCCAAGATGAAAGCTAAGTATGAAACCAAGTTTTCAGATCGGTGGCTTCATAACCCGCTGCAGAAGAAGACAGTGCTGTGAAGTTTGTACTGTTTTGTAGCATTTGTAAAGTGGACATCACTATGGGGAAAAGTGCAATTATGAGACACAAAGAGAGCAAGACTCATCAGCAAGCTTCCAAAATCAGTGAGGATCTGGCTAAATCACAACCTGGAATGCAAACTAACATTTCAGAAGAAAGGACAACAGCAACCTGCACAGTTGGATCCTTGCAAGGACATGCTCAAACTACATGCCAGGATGCAGGGTAATGCAGATAATGTAGTGGCAGCTGAACTTCGCAGGAAATCATGGCTGAAGTCTGAAGAAGGGTCTCGACCCAAAACGTTGCCTATTCCTGCGCTCCATAGATGCTGCCTCACCCGCTGAGTTTCTCCAGCTAATCATTCCCTGTATGTTCTCATCCAAATCATTGATGTAGATGACAAACAATAACAGGCCCAGCACTGAACCTTGAGCCACACCACGAGTAACAGGCCCCTAGTCCGAGAAGCAACCTCCCACCATCACCCTCCGCTTCCTTCCTAGAAGCTAATTTTCTTTCCATTCAGCTATCTTTCCTTGGATGTCATATGTACCGACAGTGGAACAATTACATTTTTTACAGTGCAGATTTACAGGCCTATTAACCCAATATACATAGATACCCTGCAATAAACAAATATTCAATAAATTAATTACACCAATATTATTGCATAAAAGCCCTACAAGTGCATAAAATGTTGAGGGGAACAGATAGAGTGAATAGATGGGGCAGAGAAACTTTGGAAAATAGGTGCAGGAGGAGGCCCTTCGAGCCAGCACTGCCATTCATTTTGATCATGGCTGATCATCCACAATCAGTAACCCGTCCGTGCCTGCCTTCTCCACATATCCCTTGATTGCTCTAGCCCCAAGAACTTTACCAAACTCTGTTTTAAATTCATCCAGTGAATTGGCCTCCACTGCCTGTGGCAGAGAATTTCACAAATTCACAACTCACTGGGTGAAAATGTGTTTTCTCATCTCAGTTTTAAATGGCCTCCCCATTATTCTTGGACTGTGGGCCCTGGTTCTGGACTCCCCCAACATTGGGAAAATTCTTCCCGCATCTAGCTTGTCCAGTCCTTTTATAATTTTAGGTGTTTCTCTAAGATCCCCTCTCATCCTAAATTCCAGTGAATACAAGCGCAGTCTTTCCAATCTTTCCTCATATGACAGTCCCGCCATCCCGGGGATTAACCTCGTAAACCTATGCTGCACTGCCTCAAAAGCAAGGATGACCTTCCTCAAATTAGGAGACCAAAACTGCACACAATACCCCAGGTGTGGTCTCACTAGGGCCCTGTACAACTGCAGAAGGACCGCTTCTTTACTCAAATCCTCTCGTAATGAATGCCAACATGCCATTAGCTTTCTTCACTGTCTGCTGTACCTGCATGTTTACTTTCAGTGACTGGTGTACAAGGACACCCAGGTCTCTTTGCACTTCCCATTTTCCTAATCTGACACAATTGAGATAATAATCTGCCTCCTTGTTCTTGCCGCCAAAGTGGATAACTTCACATTTATCTACATTATACTGCATTTGTCATGCATCTGCCCACTCACGCAACCTGTCCAAGTCACCCTGCAACCTCATAGCATCCTCTTCGCAGTTCACACTGCCACCCAGCTTTGTGTCATCTGCAAATTTGCTAGTGTTACTTTTAATTCCATCATCTAAATCATTAATATATTGTAAATATTTGCAGCCCCAACACCGAGCCTTGCAGCACTCCACTCGCCACTGCCTGCCTTTCTGACAGGGACCCGTTTATTCCTACTCTGTTTCCTGTCTGCCAACCAATTCGCTACAAAATGTCAATGCCGTACCCCCAATACCATGTGCTCTAATTTTGCCCATTAATCTCCCGTGTGAAGCCTTATCAAAGGCTTTCTGAAAGTCCAGATACACTGCATCCACTGGTTCTCCTTCATCCATTTTACTTGTCACATCTTCAAAAAATTCCAGAAAATTAGTCAAGCAAGATTTCCCCTTCATAAATCCATGCTGACGGACCAATCCTTTTACTACTCCAAATGCGCCGTTATTACTTCTTTAATAATTGACTTCAGCATCTTCTCCACCAACGATGTCAGGCTAACTGGTCTATAATTCCCCGTCATCCCCACTTATCCAGAAATAGTAAAAATTTGCAGCTATGATAGTAGCAGCCATACCACCCACTCAGGTCAGCGTGGAGAGACTGTTTTCCGCACTGAAAATAATTAACCCAGCCCGTCCCCACGTACCTCGGTGTGAAGCTCGACAGAACGTTGTCATTCAAACAACACCTGGAAGGTGCCAAGGCAAAGACAAGTGCCCGTGCCGCACTGATACGCCGCCTAGCCGTCACCACATGGGGAGCCACGACGAAGACACTGCGCATGTCCACAGTGGCCCTGGTGTTCTCAGCCGCCGAGTACTGCGCCCCGGTCTGGTGCCGTAGCCCTCACACCAAGAAGCTGGATACTGCCCTCAACGGCGCCCTGCAGACTGTCTCCGGATGCCTACGAGCCACCTCAGTAAACCAACTACCTGACCTCGCTGGCATCGCCCCAGCCAACATCAGACGAGAAGCAGCCACGCTGGCCCTCACTCGAAAGGCGCAGACGAGTGAATCCCACCTCCTCCATCAGATCGTCACAGAGACACCACGACGAGTCACGTCAAGTCACGGCAACCCTTTGCCATGCAAGCCCAAGAGCTGCTCTGCACAACACCGGCTGACGCTTCTAAGGCCGCCTGGGACAAGACGAGATGGAGAGACCAGTGGAAGTCAGCGGAACCATCTAGGTTACACCATTACATCAATGACCCCATGGACATCCCTGGCCAGGACCTGCCCCGAAAGCAGTGGACAACCCTCAAGCGCTTGAGGACAGGCATCGGACGCTATGGAGTAGCAATGACGAGGTGGGGCCTCGTGGACAGCGCCTCCTGCGAGTGTGGGGACCCAACACAGACAGTGGAGCACATAGTCACCAGTCATAGTCACCCAACCACCGGCCACCGAATGGTGAACAAGGTCTGATTGACCTGGACGATGACACGTTGGCCTGGCTCGCCTCAACGGAGCTGCAGGTCTAATAGACATACGACAGAAGAAGAAGATTTAAGGGCTTCAATGTAAGAGGATCTGGCAGAAGCAATTCTGTTCCAAAGGACAAGTTGTTAATAAATTTTAGGTATGTACTTTTGTAGCAAACTTAACTACCTATGCATTTACATTTAATTTCTAGTGCACGAGAATTTGTTTTTGTCATAATTTAGCCATTTAGCTCATACCTGTGGCCTTAGTTTAATAAATTTTGGTGGAATGCTTTTATAATTTTTATGTAATTCAATGGAACTTTAATTTTGTCATGGTCCTTTCTGTAATTTCTTTTCCTTTTAGCATAATGAATTATGGTTTTTTTCCCCAAGAATAAACAATAAAAAAGCCACAATAGCATAGCTACAACCATTAGACTCAAAACTTTATGGACATGCGTTTAAAAGGCAGCCTTATGTACCAAAATATTTTTTTTCTAAATTAAACTCTAATATTACAAATTTTGTTTGGGACTATAAATCACATAGAATTAAAAAAGAACACTTATGTAAATCAAAAGATGTCGGGGGACTTTCACTCCCGTATTTTCTGTATTACTATTGGGCAATATATATTAAGAATATAATTTACTGGTTGGATAGTTCAACCCAACAGACAGAATGGATAAAAATGGAGAAAGAGGATTGTTACCCTTGTAATATAGGAACGATCCTCTTCTCCCCGAAAAAAAATGAACAATACAATATATAAGAAGAACCCAATTATACAAGATACAATAAGAATATGGAAACAAATAAAATTATCCTTAAAATTAAGAAACCTATCATTGTTAACACCGATAGCGAATAATCCTTTATTTAAACCATCTATGATGGACAAAACATATAATCAATGGGAACGTTTAGGAATTAAAAGGATTGGGGACATGTATGAAAAGGGAGATTTACTATCATTTCAACAATTACAATTAAAATTTAAACTGAAAAACAATCATTATTTTAAATATTTTCAGATTTGCAATTTCTTGAAGACATATATACAGGGATATCAAAAAATAACTCCTGTTATTGGAAGAAGTAATGAATATTAAAGCTGATACACAAAAATTAATATCATATTTATATAATAGTATTTTAAATATAGATTTACCTGCGACTGAGGTAATTAGAGAAGAGTGGGAACGGGAATTAACGATAAAAATTATGAAGGTTACATGGGAAAAGTATTGACATACATTCACAAATGTTCGATTAATGCAAGACATAATCTAATTCAATTTAAAATTTTACATAGATTGTATTACTCAAAAACAAGATTAAATAAATTTTATCCAAATATATCCCCCACTTGCGATAAATGTTTAACCCAAGATGCAACTATAACACACTCTTTTGTTTCCTGTATAAAACTTCATAGATTTTGGAGTGATATTTTTGAAATATTCACAAAATTATTTAAGATAAAAATGGAACCTAATAATGAATTGATTATATTTGGGGTAATAGATGGGAATAAATTGAATCCATCTCAAAAATTATTTTTTAATTATGGTTTAATAATAGCAAAAAAATTAATATTGAAATTTTGGAAAAATACACCAATACCAACGCTCAAAATGTGGATTGCAAGTATGTTGGACCGCACATCTTGAGGAAATGCGATTCCTCCTAATAGATAAATTTGACCAATTCACAACGAGTTGGTATCCATTTGTCGTATTTTTGGAATCATGTGGTGCAACACAATTGTAAAAGCTAATTCGTGACTGGGCGAGGGATGGTCAAGATTATAAATAAGATCTCCTTACTTCTTTTTTTTTTTTTTCTTTTTCTTTCTTTTTCTTCTTTTATTTTATTTTTTCTATTTTCTATTTCTTAATTTTCTTCTTTCACTCTATTTTTCTTTTTTACACACTATATATCTCACATTTTTCTATTTTTCATTATCTAACTTCTTTTTCTTTTTCTCCTTTATTGTAAAAATAAGAAGCTGTACATAATATGCATTATGAAAATATGATTGTATACAATTGTACTTCTAATAAAATAAAAATAAAAAATAAAAAAATAATAAAATAAAAAAATAAAAAATAGAAAAAAAAGGCAGCCTGATGATTCATGTGGTTCTTATGAAATGCCATCTTGTGTAATGTCATCACAGTAGATTTAGAATGATTACACCTAGGGATCAGAGTCAGAGTCGGATACACAAGAAATCAAGTAGTTTTGGATGTTTTGGGTACGACTCTACAGCCCTGCTCTGGTCACACTGCAGATTGTCTTTCCTCTTCTTCCCGACGTCATTTCCCGACTACCACGGATCTGCCTGCCCGAAGTATTAGTATCTCTAATTAGTATTTAGTAACTCTAAAATCTAAGCAATACCCGGTGACTTGGCCTCCACCGCCGTCTGTGGCAATGAATTCCACAGATTCACTACTAAAGAAATTCCTCCCCATCTCCTTTCTAAAGGCATAGGTGGGAATGGCAGAGAGGGCTAGGGGCCAGACGCGAGCATGTGGGACTAGCTTCGATAGGCATGGCTGTGTGTTTCCGTGCTGTGGGACTGACGGGGCTCAAAAGGGTAGTTGTTTGATGCTTCAGTCTGCAGCAACCCAGGAGAACTGTGGAACTCATTAGTTTGTTGTTCGGCACATCGACCGGGAGGTGAAGAAATCAGAGCGAACAGTGTACAGTGAAGACAAACGCAGTAAATGCAATATACAGTGCAGAAAAGTGCAAGATTCAAGATTGTGTTGCAGAAAGTCCGGAGTAGCATGGATGAGAGGTGCCGAAGGGCTTGTCCCCGGGCAGAGCGACCTCCGACGCTGTCCGTGTGGAGTTTGCACGCTCCTTCCCCCCCCCCCCCCAGTGGTGGACCAGATGCAGGTCGGGGCAGGGAGACGAGCTCAGCCTTCCAAGCCTCAATCCGAGCTAACCCTAACATCAGTCTGAAGAAGTGTGAGAAAGAACTGCAGATGCTGAATAAAATCGAAGGTAGACACAAAACGCTGGAGAAACTCAGCGGGTGAGGCATCATCCATGGAGAGAAGGAATTGGTGACGTTTCGGGTCGCAACCCGAAGTCTGAAGAAGGGTCTCGACCCAAAACGTCACTCACTCCTTCTCTCCATAGATGCTGCCTCACCCGCTGAGTTTGTCCAGCATTTTATAGACAAAGACAATAGGTGCAGAAGTAGGCCATTCGGCCCTTCGAGCTAACTGATTGTGGCTGATCATCCACATCAGTACCCCTTTACTGCCTTCTTCCCCATATCCCTTGAAATATTACCCCTCTCACCTTAAACCTATACCATCCAGTTCTTGATTCCTCTACCTCTGGGTAAAATACTGTGCATTATATAATAACACAATAAATCAATGAGTAACATGTTCAAAATACCAAAGTCGGTAACCATATAACCATAACAATATAACCATAACAGCACGGAAACAGGCCATCTCGGCCCTTCAAGTCCGTGCCGAACACTTAAAAAAAAAATTTTTTTTACTTCCCCCTAGTACCATCTACCTGCACTCAGACCATAACCCTCCATTCCTTTCCCCGTCCATATACCCATCCAATCTATTTTTAAAGGATAACATCGAACCTGCCTCCACCACTTCCACTGGAAGCTCATTCCACACAGCTACCACATCTCTGAGTAAAGAAGTTCCCCCTAATGTTCCCCCTAAACTTCTGTCCCTTAATTCTCAAGTCATGTCCCCTTGTTTGAATCTTCCCTACTCTCAATGGGAAAAGCTTATCCACGTCCACTCTGTCTAACCCGCTCATAATTTTAAAGACCTCTATCAAGTCCCCTCTTAACCTTCTGCGCTCCAAAGAATAAAGACCTAACTTGTTCAACCTTTCTCTGTAACTTAGTTGCTGAAACCCAAGCAACATTCTAGTAAATCTCCTCTACTCTCTCTATTTGTTGACATCCTTCCTATAATTAGGCGACCAAAATTGTACTCCATACTCCAAAATTGGCCTCACCAATGCCTTGTACAACTTTAACACTACATCCCAACTTCTATATTCAATGCTCTGATTTATAAAGGCCAGCACACCAAAAGCTTTCTTTACCACCCTATCTACATGAGATTCCACCTTCAGGGAACTATGCACAGTTATTCCTAGATCCCTCTGTTCAACTGCATTCCTCAATTCGCTACCATTTACCATGTACGTCCCTATTTTGATTTGTCCTGCCGAGATGTAGCACCTCACATTTATCAGCATTAAACTCCATCTGCCATCTTTCAGCCCACTCTTCAAATGGCCTAAATCTCTCTGTAGACTTTGAAAACTACTTCATTATCCACAACACCACCTATCTTAGTATCATCTGCATACTTACTAATCCAATTTCCACACCATCATCCAGATCATTGATGTACATGACACACAACAGTGGACCCAACACAGACCCCTGAGGCACCCCACTAGTCACCGGCCTCCAACCTAACAAACAGCCATCCACCATTACTCTCTGGCATCTCCCATTCAGCCACTGTTGAATCCATCATGCTACTCCACCATTAATACCCAACAATTGAATCTTCTTAACCTACCTTCCATGAGGAACCTTGTCAAAGGCCTTACTGAAGTCCATATAGACAACATCCACTGCTTTACCCTCATCAAATTTCCCTAGTAACTTCTTCGAAAAATTCAAGAAGATTAGTCAAACATGACCTTCCAGGCACAAATCCATGTTGACTGTTCCTAATCAGACCCTGCTTATCCAGATGCTTATATATATTATCTTTAAGTATCCTTTCCATTAATTTGCCCACCACTGACGTCAAACTAACAGGTCTATATAATTGCTAGGTTTACTCTTAGAACCCTTTTTAAACAACGGAATAACATGCGCAGTACGCCAATCCTATATTTCTAATGACATTTGAAATATTTCTCATAGCCCCTGCTATTTCTACACTAACTTCCCTCAATGTCCTAGGGAATATCCTGTCAGGACCTGGAGACTTATCCGTTTTCAAATTTTTCAAAAGTGTCCGCACCTCCTCTTCTTTGAATCTCATAGTTTCCATTGCTACTCTGCTTGTTTCACTTACCTCACATAATTACATATCCTTCTTTTTGGTGAATACCGAAGAAAAGAAATTGTTCAATATCTCCCCCATCTCTTTTGGCTCTGCAGATAGCTGTCCACTCTGACTCTCTAATGGACCAATTTTATTCCTTGTTATCCTTTTGCTATTAATATAGCTGTAGAAAGCCTTTGGATTTACTTTCACCTTATTGCCAAAGCAACCTCATATCTTCTTTCTTTCTTAATATTCTTTTTACATTCTTTATACTCCTCAAGCACCTCATTTACTCCATGCTGCCTATAATTATTGTAGATCTCTCTCTTTTTCCGAACCGTGTACAATTTCCCTTGAAAACCATGGCTTTCCAATTTTTACTATTTCCTTTCAACCGAACAGGGACATAAAGATTCTGTACACTCAAAATTTCACCCTTAAATGTCCTCCATTTCTCTTCTACATCCTTCCCATAAAACAACATGTCCCAATTCACTCCTTTTAAATCCTTTTGCATCTCCTCAAAGTTAGCCTTTCTCCAATCAAAAATCTCAACCCTAGGTCCAGTTCTGACCCTCTCCATAACTATATTGAAACTAATGGTATTGTGATCACTGGACCCGAAGTGCTCCCCGACGCATACCTCCGCCACCTGCCCTGTCTCATTTCCTAACAGGAGGTCCAGCACTGCCCCTTCTCTAGTAGGTACCTCTATGTATTGCTGCAAAAAACTATCCTGCACACATTTTACAAACTCCAAACCATCCAGCCCTTTTACAGAATGTGTTCCCAGTCTATGTGTGGAAAATTGAAATCTCCCACAATCACTACCTTGTGCTTACAACTAATATCTGCTATCTCCTTACATATTTGCTCTTCCAATTCTCGCTCCCCATTTGGCGGTCTATAATACACCCCTATAAGTGTTGCTACACCTTTCCCATTTCTCAGTTCCACCCAAATAGCCTCCCTAGACGAGCCCTCTAATCTATCCCGCCAAAGCACTGCTGTAATATCTTCCTTGACAAGCAATGCAACACCCCCACCTCTTGCCCCTCCAATTCTATCACCCCTGAAGCAACGAAATCCTGGAATATTTAGTTTCCAATCACAGCCCTCCTGCAACCATGTTTCACTGATCGCCACAACATCATACTTCCAGGTGTCAATCCAGGCTCTAAGCTCATCCACCTTTCTTACAATGCTCCTAGCATTAAAATATACACATTTAAGAAACCCACCACCACTTATTCTCTGTTTATTATCTTTTTCTTCTTTCTCCCCTACATTTTGGGTCCGAGTGCTTCCCTTCTCTGCCTCCTGCCTCCCACATTTTCCACTAACTTTCTCTATTTGAGTCCCTCCCCCCAACAGTTCTAGTTTAAAGTCTCCCCAGTAGCCTTTGCAAATCTCCCCGCCAGGATATTGGTCCCCCTCGGGTTCAAGTGCAACCCGTCCTTTCTGTACAGGTCACACCTTCCCCAAAAGAGGTCCCAATGATCCAGAAATTTGAATCCCTGCCCGCTGCACCAGTTCCTCAGCCACGCATTTATCCTCCACCTCATTCTATTCCTACTCTCACTGTCGCGTGGCACAGGTAGTAATCCTGACATTGTTACCTTTGCGGTCCTTCTCCTTAACTCTCCTCCCAACTCCCTAAATTCTCCTTTCAGGACCCCTTCTCTTTTTCTGCCTATGTCATTGATACCTATATGTACCACAACCTCAGGCTACTCTCCCTCCGATTTCAGGATATCTTGGACGCGTTCAGACACATCCCTGACCCTGGCACCAGGGAGGCAAACTACCATCCGGGTCTCTTGACTGCGTCCACAGAATCGCCTATCCGACCCCCTAACCATAGAGTCCCCTATTACTATTGCCCTCCTCTTCTTTTCCCTACCCTTCTGAGCAACAGGGCCGGTCTCTGTGCCGTTGGCCCGGCCGCTGTCGCTACCCCCAGGAAGGCTGTCCCCCCCAACAGTACTCAAACGGTACCGCAATGAAACATAGTTTGTAGCAGATAGAAACTGCTGAGATTAGTGTTGTGCGGTGTTCAAGACAATAGACAATAGGTGCAAGAGTAGGCCATTCGGCCCTTCGAGCCAGCACCGCCATTCAATGTGATCATGGCTGATCATCCCCAATCAGTACTCCGTTCCTGCCTTCTCCCCATTTCCCCTGACTCCGCTATTTTTAAGACCCCTATCTAGCTCTCTCTTGAAAGCATCCTGAGAACCTGCCTCCACTGCCCTCTGAGGCAGAGAATTCCACAGACTCACCACTCTCTGTGAGAAAAAGTGTTTCCTCATCTCCGTTCTAAATGGCTTAATCCTTATTCTTAAACTGTGGACCCTGGTTCTGGACTCCCCCAACATCGGGAACATGTTTCCTGCCTCTAGCGTGTCTAAACCCTTCACAATCTTATATGTTTCAATGAGAATTCCCTCTCATCCTTCTAAACTCCAGAGTGTACAATCCCAGCTGCTCCATTCTCTCAGCATATGACAGTCCTGCCATCCCGTGAATTAACCTTGTAAACCTACGCTGCACTCCCTCAATAGCAAGAATGTCCTTCCTCAAATTAGGGGACCAAAACTGCACACAATACTCCAGGTGTGGTCTCACTAGGGCTCTGTACAACTGCAGGACCTCTTTGCACCTATATTCGATTCCTCTTGTTATAAAGGCCAACATGCCATTCGCTTTCTTCACTGCCTGCTGTACCGGCATGCTTACTTTCATGGACTGATGAACAAGGACCCCCAGATCCCGTTGTACTTCCCCTTTTCCCAACTTGACGCCATTTAGATAGTAATCTGCCTTCCTGTTTCTGCTACCAAAGTGGATAACCTCACATTTATCCACATTAAACTTCATCTGCCATGCATCTGCCCACTCCCCAACCTGTCCAAGTCACCCTGCATTCTCATAGCATCCTCCTCACAGTTCAGACTGCCACCCAGCTTTGTGTCATCTGCAAATTTGTTAATGTTACTTTGAATCCCTTCATCTAAATCATGAATGTATATTGTCAATAGCTGTGGTCCCAGCACTGAGCCTTGCGGTAGCGCACTAGTCACTGCCTGCCATTCTGAAAGGGACCCGTTAATCCCTACTCTTTGTTTCCTGTGTGCTATGCCTGTTAGTCTGTGTGCAAGATGGCGGTCGGAGGGGAGAGTGGACGCTGGCGCGAATTGGTCGCCGCTGCTCTCTCCTCAAATTGTGTTTCTTATTTTCTTTTTGTGCTTTTGAAATTGAATTCTGTCCTTGATTTGTGTACTGTGGTGTTTTTATATTTAATTTAATCCGACTATGTGTTTTGTATTTTTGTGATTCTATGCCTTGTAAGGTGTCCTTGGGTTTTAGAAAGGCGCCAGTAAATAAAATGATTATTATTATTATTATTATTATTTCCTGTCTGCCAACCACTTCTCTATCCATGTCAGCACTCTACCCCCAATACCATGTGCCCTAATTTTGCCTACTAATCTCCTATGTGGGACCTTATCAAATGCTTTCTGAAAGTCCAGGTACACTACATCCACTGGCTCTCTCTTGTCCATTTTCCTAGTTAAATCTTCAAAAAATTCCAGAAGATTAATCAAGCATGATTGTTCAAGAAGGAACTGCAGATGCTGGAAAATCGAAGGTAGACAAAATTGCTGGAGGAAACTCAGCGGGTGCGGCAGGATCTATGGAGCGAAGTAAATAGGCAACGTTTCGGGCCGAAACCCTTCTTCAGACTCAAGCATGATTTCCCCTTCGTAAATCCATGTTGACTCGGATCGATCCTGTTACTGCTATCCAAATGTTTGGCTATTTCATCTTTTATAATTAACTCCAGCATCTTCCCCACCACCGATGTCAGGCTAACTGGTCGATAATTCAGTTTTCTCTCTCCCGCCTTTCTTGAAAAGTGGGATAACATTAGCTACTCTCCAATCCAATAGGTGCAGGAGTGGGCACTTCGAGCCATTCACTGTGATCACAGCTGATCATGCACAATCAGTACCCTGTTCCTGCCTTTTCCCCATATCTCCTGACTCTACATCCGTGCTGTAATGGTTATATGGTTACTATTTTTAAGAGCTCTATCCATCTCCCTCTTGAAAGCATCCGGAAAATCAGCCTCCACTGCCTTCTGAGGCAGAGAATTCCACAGATTCACAACTCTCTGGGTGAAAAAGTGTTTCTTCATCTCCGTTCTAAATGGCCTTCACCGTTGGTAACTCATGTTTTATGTGTCATTCTTAATTGTTACTGTATGTCGTGATGTTACTTGCGAGCGGAGCACCAAGGCAAATTCCTTGCATGGGTACACACTTGGCCAATAAACTTGTTCATTCATTCATTTCACTGTACCTTCATTGGGTTAAGTGACAATTAAATTTAAACTTGAATCTTTAAATGGCCCACCCCTTATTCTTAAAGGGCCTGTTCGGCCGAAGAGCCTGTTTCCACACTCGTCAAGTCAAGAGTTTATTGTTATGTGTCCCAAATAGGACAATGAAATTCTTGCTTGCTGCAGCACAACAGAATATTGCAAGCATAAATACAGGACAGTTCAGTGTGTCTATATAGCATAGACCATATATACATAAATAAACAAACAAAGTGCAATAGGCTGTTATAGTTCAGTTTGTTTGATGGCGAGTTTAATAGCCTGATGGCTGTGCTCTATGACTAAGTTGGATCGATGTGCTCTATGACTAAGCTGGATCGACGCGCTGGAGCTCCGGTGAGCTCGACCGCCGAGCTCAACACCTCCGGGCTGCGGGACTACAGAGCGGCCAGCCGCGCCGACCCTAACATCGGGAGCCTCGGAGCTCCAAATCGGCGTGGCCTTGTTGGCTTCAGGTGCCACGGACTCTGGTAGGAAATCTGCCGCTCCAGGTGGGCTAGCCGCTGCGAGGACTCTCCCGACGCCGGGGCAACAACACCCGGTGAGAACGGCCAGGAACATCAGGCCTCCGTAGAGGCAACTGTGGTGGCCTCAATAGGCCTGACTTTGGGTGAACTGGGGTCGGGGACTGGACATTGTGCCTTCCCCCACAGTGGTAATCATTGTGGGGGGATGATTTTTGTGTGTAAATGATATTTTATTTTATGTCCAAGATGGCTGCAGGAAGGGTGAATGGACGCGGCACGCTTTAGCAGCCGCTGCTCTCTCTTCCATATTTGTGTTTTTGATTTTTGTTTTGGGATTGAATTCTCTCATTAATTTGTGTACTCGTGATGTCTTTACTATTTATTTCATTCCGCTTACATGTTTCTACTATTTGTTAAACTTTGTAGTGTCCTTGAGACTTTTGAAAGGCGCCCATAAATAAAATTAATTATTATTATTATTATAAGTTACCCCAGCGTTTTTTTTTTTGTGTCTACCTTCAGTCTGAGGAAGGGTCTCGACCTGAAACGTCGCCCAATTCCTTCTCTCCAGAGATGTTGCCAGTCTGTCCTGCTGAGTTACTCCGGCATTTTGTGTCCAACTTTAAATTAAAAAACAATACCGCCATCTTGCAAGTTCTTCCTGAAGCAACTCCCTCGGCTTGGCGGTGACGTCAAGGCGCCGGGCGGGCTGGCGAGGCGGACGTCACGGCGCAGGGCGGGGAGAGGAGGCTCCGGTGACGTCACGGCGCAGGGCGGTTGGGCTGACGGTTGCCAGACGGCTTGCTCGACGCCAAAGATACTATAGCTCCGCTATATAATCTATGCTCGACACGGTTCATCGATGCTCGGCGGCCCCAGGTCGGTGCGGCATCCACCCCACCCCCCACTCTCCTCACCCCCCCCCTCACCTCACCCCCATCCCCATCCCACTCACCCCCTCACCTCACCCCCTCACCCCACCCCTCACTCACCCCACCCCACTCTCCTCACCCCACTCTCCTCACCCCACTCTCCTCACCCCACTCTCCTCACCCCCACCCCCTCCCCCATAGCCGCTCTGTGCCGTGACGTCATCCGCACGCACGGCGCACTGATGTCACCGCCCCTGCCATTGCGCAGAGTCACGTGGGGGGCGGCATGTATCATGGGAAGAAGGTCACAGAGTGTTGGAATCACTCAGCGGGTCGGGCAAAGTCTGGAGAACACGGATAGGGGACGTTTTTTGGGTCACGACCCTTCTGCAGTCCTGAAACGTCGCCTATCCATGTTGACCAGAGATGCTGCCTGACCTGCAATGTTTCTCCAGCACTCTGTGTCTTTTTGTGTATGAACCGGCATCTGAACTATAGGGAGAGGTTGTGTAGGCTTGGATTCTATTCCTTGGAGTACAGGAGGATGAGGGGTGATGAGTAAAATCATGAGAGGAATAGATCAGGTAGATGCACAGTCTCTTGCCCACTCCACCTATTATTGTGGATAATTGGCCTAAATGTCGTGGGAGAGATGCCTGCTGTGTTTTTAAAAACGGGTAATTTTTGTGATCGAAATTCAATTGCAGAGAAATAGCTCCTTGAAAGTGGTGTCACAGGTAGACAGGGCGGTCAAGAAGACTTTCGGTACATTGGCCTTCATCATTCAGAGCATTGTGTTCAGTTTTGGTCACCATATTATAGGAAAAATGTTGCCTAGCTGGAAACAGCGGGCAAGGTGGGCCGAAGGGCCTCTTTCCATGCTTTATGACTAAGAAAAAACGTTGAATAAAATGAAGAAATTTGATGTTATTTGCATCATGGTCAACACGGAAGGGCCCGTTTCTAGGCTGGACTTCTCTATGCTCTTCTATTCCCTAACAAAGGCTATATTCTACAACAATATGCTATATTCTGTTCTATAATAACTATGATATTTATATTCTTATGCATCAATGTATATGTCATAAGGTCATAAGTGATAAGAATAGAATTAGGCAATTCGGCCTATTATGTTTACTCTGCCATTCATTCATGGATGATCTATCTCCCCCTCCTAACCCCATTATCCTGCCTTCTCCCCATAACCCCTGACACCCGTACTAATCAAG